>VDFB02328228.1:0-143990 GCA_007258455.2 Sequoia sempervirens
AAGAACCAGAGATTCTAAAAGTTCTTGTCCTAATAGTGTTGATGTAAAACATCTACACAGTTTTTAACCAAAATTCATTATAAATTCTGAATATAGACTGGAAAAGTACTGCTTCTAATCTACAATCACCTCCTCCAATGAAATCAATTACAGTATTCATCAAATATTCATGATTTTTCGTTCATATTTTACACTAAACTACAACATTTCTCAAGAAACCTAAAATTTACATCCTACATCACAATCAGAAATGTTTGGAAGAACACAGTTAATTACATCAACATCTTTCTTTCACAGACAAATTAGCAGAAATGTTATCGAGTTCAAAAATTATGTGCAGGCACCATCTGTTTCTTTGATCTCTATTGCCATAACTTTCGACTATTAGTGAAAGAAATAAGAACCAACACCATCCGAGATGTTAAAAAGAACAGTGATAAATAAGAGTAAAATCAATTTGATTATTATTATTTCGGTTACTGGCTTCACAAGTTTGTTGTCATTTCCAGCCCTGCCAACCAATCTCTAACACTCTTAGACTCTAATCCCCTGGGAGCCAACCCCTTCCCGGTTTTTTCTTGCCACCAGTGATTTCTTTTCAGCATTCAATCATTGTTTCCTACCCTCAACTCCGTACCTCACTTCATTGCCCCTCTTCTTCTACCTTACCTCCTACTTTTCACCACTCTCGACCAAAACTTACCCTCTTCCTCTTTCTTATTTACCCCTTTTATTGCATACCTCGTATCCGTTAACCCCTCATCCCCTGCCCCTTCACATATTATGTGCTTAAACATTAATCCCTCCAACTCGCTCTGAGCCTCTGTTATCTTCTCTCAATCTATTATCCACCTTAGTTTTAGTCTTCTTGTTTCTTTCTCCATTTCTCATTTTCTACATGATAAGTGTTATCGAGCTACTCTTATTGCATGTTGCTTTCCATGTTCATTCCTGGCATCTTGGTGGTTAATGATATACAATTATTGTAAAAAAATTTAGAATAGTATACACTGAATTATGTATAATATGAAATAATACAAGAAGAGGCATCGACCAACTGAAACAAGACTGGCACAACCGAATTGGGTAAATGTATATGCAAGAGAATAACAAGATAGAACCTGTGGTTTCGCTGGCGCGCAGGTAAAGATAGACAATTCTTCACTGTTTCTTCAAAAGAAGCTTGCTGGAATGGCAAATGAGAGGTGATGAACCGATAAATGCATTTTCACATCTACCATATTACCAGGCGGCTTATTTAAGCACACTGGAGGCGGCGATGAGGGGGCGGTGAAAGAAAGATATAAAGATTTACAGCAATGCAAAATAAATGTAGATTAGACGTTTTGGTTACAGAGATCGCTGAATGGACATTTTTGGGAATGCATTCATCAGTATCTATTTACCAACAATCAATGTTTTTAATGCCGACTACATCTAAACTGGTCGCGTATGAAAGTGGTAGATGAAAGCGGAACAAGATATTTCGTATCCAAATTTTCTGAGAAGCCGTCGTTGAATGTAAACCTAAGAAAATTGCTGTGACATAAGAAAATTGTTATGGGTGTAGGTGCATGAAGACGGTAGATTGAATGAGGTGGACAGATCTACAACGCAAAAGGTCTGTAATCTTCTACTACTCGCAAAAGATCTATGTAGTTAATGCCATTATTTCTTCTCAAGCCTTCATTTACGGGATTTTGACTTCTTTGCGCGCTGACAGCGATTTTATTGATGGCATTCAAATCACACTCTGCGTTAATATGAGCAGATATGAATGCATAGTAGTTAGATCATAAATGCTGCGGAGACCAGAGACGGGTGCGATCAAACTCTTACACCGTAGCTTACAAGACAGAAAGTGACAGAAAGTAATGAAAAACTGGTGACTGGCGATTTCTAACCGATCAACGGTCACAGTCTGCAGAGTCGTCTCCGGGATGAAGCAAGCCGTCGATAGCAAAAATTGGTTTGGAGAAGTTCATAGTAGGATACGCCGGCCAGAAATGACACCGATTGTATTGATGGCATTCAAATCACACTCTGCGTTAATATGAGCAGATATGAATGCATAGTTGTTAGATCATAAATGCTGCGGAGACCAGAGACGTGAACAGGTGCGATCAAACTCTTACACCGTAGCTTACAAGACAGAAAGTGACAGAAAGTAATGAAAAACTGGTGACTGGCGATTTCAAACCGATCAACGGTCACAGTCTGCAGAGTCGTCTCCGGGATGAAGCAAGCCGTCGATAGCAAAAATTGGTTTGGAGAAGTTCATAGTAGGATACGCATGAAATTAGTGAGTTGTATTGTTTTTTTTTAAAGTGATAGAATTTGTTTTACTATAAAGGATTTATATTGATCTTGTGCTACAATGTTAATAAATGTTTTTCTTTATAAGTATTAGAAATATATTTAAATTTATAGTATGTATATAACATGAATTTTTAATTCAAGAGGTTCGGTAAATTGTAATTATTTGATGTATATATAATGTAATGTTGTAGATGTATATTTCCATTTCTTTACAAGTTAGGGAAGAGAAAATAGTATTGTTAAGTACGTTTCACTCTAATTTTATTGTTTAGTTATGATAATTTTATTTTAGGTTTATAGCTTTACACCGTTTGTTGTTGACAAAAGAAATGTCAGAGATTTTGGCCTAACTCTAGTGGAAGATGTAAACCTTTGTGGTTGTAAATTTTTCGCTTGGTAGCTACCCCTAGAATTTTACGCTGACTTATGTTATAGAGAGAGTGGCTTGCGGTAGGGGCCGAAATTCTAAAGAGATTGTCTGGGTAACCTATCGTAGGTGTCTAATTCAGTGAAAACCTAACTAATGAATTAAGGGGTTGGGTAGATCTAAACACTAATTCAGATAAATGTTTGCCTCGCCTACTTTCTTAACGCTCGTTTAGGTTGAGAAAAGGCTGAGAAGGCCTGGAATGGCAAGTCACCATCTTGTCCTCTTGAAAGATGAAACAACTCCACATTAGTCTGCATAGGGGCCGGGAATCGGTAGAGGCTACCAAGGTAACTCTTGGAGAGGGCCAATAGTCTAGGAAGATTCACCAGGGTAACCTATCCCGACAGTGTGATGACACTCTTAGTCTATACCATGATGGTGATCTTTGTGTTCTGATTTCTTTTAATTGTGAATTGTTACTGGGATTTTATCTGTTATGATTTGTAATCGTTATGTCATGATGTGAATTTGTAAACCACGTAAATGTAATGTTTTGTCTTCATTGTTTGTGAACCTGCCATTATCTCCTAGCACGGAGGGAGTGGACCTTCGAGTTCCACGTGGTTGGGAGGAAACTGTGCTTTATCTTCCCTAGATTTTCTTGCAGCTAGTTCCAGTTACTTTATTGTTCATGACTGTGGATGCGGAGCATGTTTGTGGATATGGATGTCAGTTGTGATATGATCACTATCTGCTTTGTAAATTTACCTCTTGTATAAGAGCGTACTCATTGTACTATCATTTTGATGTATTGAAATTCATTGAAATCTCACTTGTAATTTTGACATGTGGATATTTGAATGTATCAATTTTTTGTAAACTGGATCATTCATGACATTAAATTTGTACTATTATTTATGTTTATATGTTGTGTATACTTATCAATTTTAAGTAACGTCGTCTTGGAAACTTTATGGCAATTGTGTAATTAAAACTTTAATTAAAAAAAAAAAATGTTCGGTTAACTTAACTCTTTACATTTTGTTATAACAGTAACCAAGGCGGGGCGTTACACACTTAATCAAAGATTAAGTATGTGCAAATGATTAGTGGGTTGGTTAGGTGGGGATTAAGATTAGGGTTAGTGAAAATGGGAGAATATGGAGGATGTGATATTTGGAGAGAGAAAAATAGGAATTAGATAATTAGATTTAATTCCTATTTGTAGGAAAGGGTATTTGGGGATTAAAGTGAATAAATAAGGGTATTTATTTAATTTAATAGATGAATGATAGGGGTGTAAATAATTAAAGGTAATTAATTACTTTAGGATAGGATTTGAGGATGATAGAAGAAATAGATTATGATGAAGGTTGATATAATTGAATATTAATTAAATCATATGGTATTATTAAATTAATATAGAGGATATGAAGTTGGTCAAATTAGGGGTAAATTGACCAAATTAATGTGGTCAATTTTTACCTTCTACAGTACCAGTAATGTGTGTAGTGGAATGTGTAAGGAGAGGGCATCAAACTTGAAGAGAACATCTCCATAAAATCTAGATCTCACACAACCTTCTTGAATGAACCACCAGATCTTTGATCACATGTAGCAAAAGTATGATCAGTATGTGGATGCACCTAAGCAGAAGTGTTAGAATGATCAGTATGTGGCTCGTGTTCCCCACCAAATGATATAGTTGTATGATCAACATCAAAGTTCTGAGTCAACTACATGAATCTCTAAGTCCCCATAGATGCGATCTGCATATGAATTAATATCTACTAAAGGGATCCAGAACTATGATGAATCACATGGTATGATATAAGTAGGTCCTCAAAAAATCTATGACATGTATCCCTCCAAATCTAACCATCACTTGTAGTGTAGTCCATATCATATGGAGACAAGATTCCTACAAAAAAATAGGCATTTGATTCAATAGGTGACCTACACAGATGCCTCATCAAGTATTACCCCACACAATCTAAAAATATTCTCTGATCTCGCATTGCAGTCTTAACAATACTATCAATTGCTTCCTATTGGGAAGCAATGAAAACCTAATCACTAATAGGGCTCAAGGATGGAGCAACATCAATCATCATCTACCCAACCAAGGTCCTAAAATCTTGATGTTGTCAATCTTCATGATGATAAGCATCCCTAACATAAACCCTACCATCCCCCTTCCCCAAATGAGGTGGTAAATCCAAATAGTTTATATTGAGGCTTAAATAAACCTTAAGGTATAATTGTTGCATATAATATAATGGAATTTGGCCATTATTTGAATAATGAGCATGTGTAGCAAGAAATGGAGGATAAATCAATGGGGCCATCTTAGGGCATATGCACCTATTCACCTGATATTCCCTCACCTAGTTTTTGGTGGCATACCAAGGAAAACATTCTATTTTGATAGTTTCTTTTGAAACTCTTGATTGGACTATACTTAAAGGAACATAACCAAAAACTTGTTCCTATATCTTGGAAAGAATTGTTGCTAAAGTATCACCAAAATATGCATGGATGTCTCCTAATGAATGTATAATCCTAACTAAATTCTCTAAAATCATCTCACTTGATAGGTTCTATACACCCCATTGGTCAAAGGGTCCTTAAAAATAAATCTCAATCTCTCAATCTCTATATCAATATGTGTCCAACGCCCATCCATATCGGTGCTACACAAAAATTAATTAAGTTCTAATTTAAATTTATATGGGTATGTATTCATGACACATGAGTAATATATGTTTTTTGATGGCTACCTTTTTTTATTAATAAAATTTAAAAGATTTATGTCTAGCCACCTTTAAAAGGGAATAAAAATGGATAAAGAAGGATAAACTGACAACACTAATGATTTTCCTAGTCATTGTCCATATTTAACTACTCAAGTCAAGTGTTTGAAATATTCATTCTAATTCATTTCCTATTCATGTGAGGGATAATTCTGATGCGCACACCATGAACATGTGATATTTATCTAGAAGATTTAATTGAAATATATATCTTTTATAGTTCAATGAAGAAAAAAATGATTGTAAAAAGGGAAGAGACATTTGAAATTTATATTCATTTCGAGAACCGAGAAATGGAGGAAGTAGCCTTGGAGTTAAGTTGAACTTGTCATGAAAAACTTTTAGTTAGGTTCAAGACATACAAGACTAAGAATCTATATTGCATTATAGTTTAATATATGCACCAAATATTTCATGTTTAATTTTAGATCATATCTAGTTTCACATCTTATATTATTTAATAATAGAGTTATAATTCATATATGCATGTCTTCTAATTATCCTTATGAAGAATAAATTATGAGAACATACCAAGAAAGCAATTATAGTTCAAAACAATGACATAATATACTATGAAAAAACCATACATTCATCCTAAAGGAAAATTTATTTTCCATGGTTAAACCTAAAAGTATTTTGCACGAAATTAAGAAAATATAAAAGATTTATGTCTAGCTTCCTCCAAAGAAGGAAGAACGCAATGGATTGGATGAATGAATAATCATCTATAATGCATAAATATAGAGGATATCACTTAGTTAAATTGATTAGTCTTGATCCTTGCTTCTCTAATATGTTTAAAAGAAAGAAAATATACATGTTATAAGATTAAAAAAATTGGGTTAACATGTATGAGGTCTTTGTATTCCTTGATACTCTGGATCTAGGTGATAATTTGTGTCAAACCAATCATGAGATTGAATCTTTGGTCCATCTAGCTCAAGAAAGTGTTTATTGAGGAAAAGGTCGTCAATCATAATGGTTATGACTAAAACATAGAATTTTTTCACATGTGCAATTGGATATGGACATGAAAATCATATTTTAATATTTAAGGAAACCCATTTTAGTTGTGGATGGCTCTGTTAAATAATGTCTATAGATAGTGGTGATTTGGTCCATTTTGTTGATGAAGGAGTAGGACTTGAGTAAGTTTTTCTAATTATACCTTTAATTCCTTAAGTATAAACACAAGTCCAATTAGGGAGTTGTGGGGGGTAAATTTCATATGATAAGGGATGGTATTAAGGTGGACAAGGAAAATTGTAGCAGTGTTAGGATCACATGTACAATGTTCTAGTACATGGGGAGATATAATATGAGGCTAAATACAACTATCGACCCAATCAAACTTTAATTTAAATAATAATTTTAATTTATCTCTATGACTTTTTAAAAGGGGACGATTGGATAGGTTTAATAGAATTACTTTAACCAACCATATGAGATTCATTTCTCCCAAGTTTGATTTTTTAGTTCATATTAAACTTTAACATTTTACATACAAAATTTTAACCTCACAACTACTCATAGGGATCATGTAACATAACTTACCTATTTAAACTTGCTAACTTCTAAGTGAAAAACTAGCATTCATTGTCTATTAAATCCCTATATAAAATTAAAATTTGTTAAATTAGATTTATTCTATCTTTAAAAGAAAATAAATCTAAGTGGCAATTTTTAATTCCTCTTTTCCCAAATAAAAGGAATTGACATTTTCACTTTAAATATTTACTGAAATAAAATTTAAGATATTTTAAAATTTAAATTTCATAACTTGTATATAGTAATGATATTATTTAAAAATTCCTAACATGAGTTAACAAATGGAGAAGCATTGGAATAGCAACGTTCAATTCTTAGGAATCTGCAACGGTCAATTTTCAGGAAAAAATCATGGAGAAGCACTGGAACAGCAACATTCAATTCTCATGAATCTACAACAATCAACTTTCAGAAGAAAATCATGGAGGATTTGGGTTTTAGCAAAAGTGACAATAAATTTTTTAGGTGCAAATGGGTCTTAGGTCCAAAAAAGTGACATTTTTCAAGAGGAAACAGGCTCCAATGTTGGAAAATCAACGGTAACTACATAGAAAATGCTAGAACCCCATCCTCTCGAGGGCCTTGAAGCTTTCAAGGATATGTTGGCCAATTTGTGAAATGTGGACCCATAGGGAATGATATTGGGCAACATGTAAGGTACAAATTTACTAGAGTTAAGCATAGATTTGCAAAACCTCATTGGGTTTTATTTTGCCTTAGTTAGCATCTTGACCACAATAAGTAGCCAACTTTTGATATTTGTGAAGAAGATAGGGCATCAAGAGACTACAAGCAGAATCTTACAACTACAAGGCAGTATGAAAAAGATCCAAAGTTTTTGAAAAACTATATGAAGATAGCGAGCGTGATCTCAAATCTCTTAGGACTTCAAAGTTGCAAGGGAGAGGTGAATCTTAAGGTCTGATTCAGAGAGGGTTCCATTTGAATCACACAAGAAGTAGGCCAGTGTGGGATTTTCAAGCACTATCCAAAAGGACTGAACAACCCCAAGATTTCTCTAGTAGGCGCTACTTTGAGTCAGCCCTGAGAAATCAACAAAGGAAATTACAAGATGATTTTAGAAAAGAGCCTTTACAAAATTCTTAGCATCAGGGGATTCAAAAGGATGTACTGGACAATAATACAGATAAGGAGAACCAAAATGAAAAATGAAAGGGAACGCTTGAGAGGAAGCAGGCCCAAAGGATCATTACAGGATCGTTGCCCAAGCAAGACAAGAAAACCAAAAACAAGGGTTCCAAGAGGAAAAAAAGGAGAAATGGGCCAAGAAGGAAATCTCGAAAGAAAATCTGGAGACAAAAAGAACTTACCCATTCAGTGCAGAACAAGCATAACAACACGAAAGAGGAAGGGGGAGATGATCAAAGGGGTTCCCAGACGAATTGAAAGGGCATAGGACATATTGCATTTTTGGAGCATCTATTGCAGCCTTAGGTTAAGGATCTCAAAGACAAAGCATTGATTTGTCAAAACATTGATTTGTAAGTTTGTGAACTTGACCCCTGATTTAGGTAAATTAAAGGAATTACTGGCCGAGGAATGGGAAGGGGACCAAGTAGTTTTTTATTTAGACAAATCTATGGGGATTTTTCTTGTATTTTTTTGTAACAAAGAGAGGCACAATTATGTATTTAAAGTTAAATCTTGGATTTTTGAGGGCTCATGCCTATGCATGTAACCATGGGTTCCAAATTTTAAACCTCAAGATTTTTCTTTAAGATTTGTTCCTTACTAGATTCAAATGCATACTTTACCATTAAAATACGAGTTATTGAATTTAATTGAAATCACAACTAATCACTGAGTAGGAATTTTTCTCAAACAAGACCATATATATTTTTTAAACTCTTCAATGACAGTTAGGGTTTGTGCATTACTTGATATCTCAAAATATTTGCTTCAACAAATCCATCTGGTATCAAAATTTGGGAAATGGGTTCAGAATATCATTTTGGAAACCCAAAATAATGCTTGTGTAAAATGTCACATGTTAGGGCATAAGCCTATAAATTTTTAGACTAGGATTGACCATGATGATTTAAACTGTGGGAAGTATGCTAACGTTACTACTAGAGATCTTTCCTCAACACCAGATAATAAATCAATATCAAAAATTGTGAAACATGTCAACAAGGGTACCTGGTGTGAGAAGAAGAAAGAGAGCAATCTGGAGATAGGAGGGCAATCTAAACTGAAAAAGATTGTATTGATCTCTCTACAAACTAGCAAGAAGGTTTTTTGATGCATATATACATGGATTATTGTCTTAACCTATATTCACCTTCTCTTCCCGAAATTTTAGAACAACATTTGGACATTATTGTGTGAAAATTGATGTTTGAAGATTGCTCAAAGCTCCAAAACGTGTCATCAAATAGATGCAGGGGTGCTTGTCCTACTCTCCTGTCTCAAGACTCATATACATTGATTCAAACTATTCAGCCCAAAAAAATAAATGAGCTAGAATTGCTAGCAAAATAACCCTTAATATTAGTAGGTTTAGAAATGTATGATGAAATAGCTGAGGATTTGGCAGCTGAGGAGGGTTGGGGGGAAGGTGTAGTGGCTCAAGAGGATAGTATAGCAGAGGTAACAAAGCATAAGGTGGATTGGGGGAAAAAATGGATAACCTATGAAGGTAATGGGTCAAATCAAGGTAATCATGAAGATGTAGATCAGCATTTGCAACAAGCAGAGTCTTGCTTGGCAGATTAGGAAGAAGCAAAATACAATTATTCAAAGTTATTGACCATATCCCAAACTCCTTCTCAAGTAATTCTGAAGAAGTCGCCAGGGTAGTGGGGAAGGAAATCCAATTTGGCTAAGCTGAAAGAGGAGATTGAAGTAGGGCTTCAAAAAACCCTTTATGACTCTATTCCAAACAAATGCCCGATGAGAGCATGCTACTCTCCTCGAGCACAATGAAGATCATTTTTGTGGAATTTCAAGGGCATAAATACCCCTAACAGGAGAGCTCATATAAAGCACCAAATTGATGCTTGTGGAGCATATATTGTTTTACTTCAAGAGTCTAAACTCTCAATACAGTCATATGAAACCTCCCTATAAAAATGGACAAGGTGGAAATCAACTTACTCTCCAGCTCAGGGGGGCTCTAGAGGGTTGGCTACTTTGTGGAACCCTAAAGAAGTAAATTTTATTTCAACAAGGAATGAGTTTAATTAGCAGTTGATTGAGGTTTCTAAATTTATCCTAAAGTATTGGTTGTTTAATATTTATGGGCCCAATTCAACAATAGACAAGAAAGAGATATGGGATGAAAGAACTCATCTTTTGAATGGCATGAGTGATGCAAAAGTAATTTTGGGAGGAAATTTTAGTGTCATTGTTTCACTATAGAAAAAATTTGGAGGTATTAGTCTGCCATCGAGAGTGATTGAAGATTTCAATTCTTTCATTCTCACCAGTGCTCTAAAAGATATTCTGCCATCCAAAGGGAAGTACACTTGGATGAATCGTAGAAAAGGTGTCTTACAAATTGTTGAAAGATTAGATAGGTTTTTGGTATCTCCAAACTGGTTTTTAGCGTAGCAGAGTTTGGAATCTAAAATCCTACCTCTTGTTGGCTCCAATCATTATGTGATCTTTTTGGCAGTTCTTAAGGTGATAAAGACTGTTATCCTTGAAATTGAGAGAATTATTAGAAAATTTCTATGGAAGGGTAATATGAATGATAAAGTGCCTCTAATATTCTTGGACAGCATGGCATTGGAAAAATATCAAGGAGGAGCAGATATCCACAATATCTCAATCAGGAATAAGGCATTTGGGGCCAATTAGTTAGTATAAAAAATGTACACAAAACCTAAATCGAAGTGGTGCAAGCTAATGCAGGCTAAGTATCTTGACACTTCAAACCCCTTGAGGATTCTTACCATTTCAAACCTGCCTTTAGGATCAACCATGTGGAATTTCTTGATGTCATGCAAATCGATTATTACTTCATTCATTACATGGGAAATTCATGATGGACAAAGTGTGAAGTTTTGGGAGGACTCATGGAATGGTAAGCCCCCTTTAGAAAACATTTAGGAATTACAACAGGTAAGGGAGGTATTTTCAAGAGAATGGGGTGAAAATTTTCTAGATTATGTACATTCAACAGAAGGCTTAACAGGTAAAGTAATCTGGAAAAAAAAATCGGATTCATCTCTTTCTTCCAATCAATTTTCATTGCTTCAAGACATTCTAAAAAGTAAAATTAGTTTCTTTTCAGGAAAGCCTAATAAGATTTTGTGGGCTCCTTTGAAAGAGGGCTCCTACTCAATGAAGCAAGGATATAAAGCTCTAATCCAGTGAAGAGAATAGTTGGTTTCACAAAAGGCTTATTCATTTTGTTGGAACAATAAGATTCTTCTAAAAGCTGGGAGTTTTGCATGGTTAGCTTTACGAAAGAGAATTTTAATGAGCGATCGCTTAAATAAACTGAGTATTGCTGATCCATTCAAGTGTCCCTTATGTGAGGAAGAGCAGGAGAATGTAGACCATTTGTTTGTACAATGCAGATTTGCACAAGAATGTTGAATTTTTGTAAAGAGCAAGCTAAACTTATGCAACCCTTTGCCAAATTCTATTTGGGACATCTTCCAGAGTTGGCCATTATTGTATAAAACCTCTTTTTTTTTAGTTGTATGGCAAGTTATTCCACCACTAGTAATATGGAATATATAGTGGGAACACAATTTACACATTTTTAGGAAATAAAGTTCTTCAATTGAGGTCGTCAAAGTCAAGATTGAAAAAGTAGTTTCAAAAGTGGTTAATGCTTATGTTTTGAAACATAAGAACTTGTCCTCCTTGTTCACAAGTTGGGATGAATCTGTTCTAAAGAGTTGAAAGAACATAATTTTGTCATTTGTAGAAGGCTTACATCAAAATAGCAAAGTGAAGGTGAACATAAAAGAAATCAAATGGAAGCCCCCACATTCTAATTTTTTCAAACTTAACTTTGATAGTACTTCCAAAGGTATCCCAGGCATCTTAGGGGTAGGAATTTGTATCCAAGACTCTGTGATCATTAATAATGGGTAGCTCATTTTCACTCCCAGTGGGCATGAATAATGTGGCTGAGGCTCAGGCAGTCCTAGCAAGATTGGAAATTTTCCTCAATAGGGTATTGCACAAATTCATATCAAGGGGGATTCCTTAATTATAATCAATGCTTGCAAGGAGAGAAAGGCACACAGTTGGTGTTTGAAATATTTTCTACAGAAAATTTGGCTTTTTAAGGACAATTTTCAAGTTTTTATCATCTCACACACTTACAAAGAGGGGAATGGCATGGCAGACAAATTGTAGAATATGGGTTGTAATGGGAAAGGAATTTTTGTGTATAATGGCATAGAATTGCAAGCATATCCAGAAGTCAGTGCAATATCTATAAAGGAAGCCACAACTTCAGCCACAAGCATCAGTTTAAAATTTTACAATGAAGGTTTTTGAAGAATTTCCAGGACAACAATTTCTAGAGCATCAAGTTCTAGAACAACAACTTTAGAAAAAATGGTCCAAATTTGGATAGAGATATTTCAGTGGTATCAGAATAACAAGATCTTAATGAGCAGAAGTAGCAATGGATCTATAAGATACATGCCTATAATTTTGATATTAAGAATGTAAAGACCAAGTAGAATGTTGTTGTTGATGCCAAAATTTCGAAGCAATAGTTTCTGGAGCACCAAGTTTTGGAGCAACTAATTCAGAAAATATAGATCAGAGTTAGCTCGAGAAAGATGGGTGCAGGATCCTATTTCCAAACATTATCTCCATAGCGCAAGAAGTCCCAAGAGAGAATTAAGTCCACGGGTCGTGCAAGGGTTTTTAGTTCATATTTCTTCCTTCAAGCCTAAATTTGTCTAAGTTTCAAGACACAAAAATAAGTTTTTATTATGGGTTTCTGAATATTTTGTATATTCAGTTCATTTTCAATAGCAAACTAGGGGTTGGTAGATAGTTTATCATTGTACAAAGGTGCTTTTGGGATCATATAAACTATTACCTATTGTAAATTTTATTATTATTAATATATCTACAGGCCTTTGGCCTTTTTCCAAAAAAAAACATCATAATTTTAAATTTTTAAAATAAAATAAATGAAATCACTATAAACCTTTTTTTGTAAATTATTTTTTTCTTTTAATTAATTAAGTATCATAGGATCACAAATTAGATCTGTCTAATAGGCACATTTTTAACCCAATGTTAAAATTTCTAATTTATAGAGTGAAACAATATATCATTTATATAATTTTAATGAACTTTATATTTTAACTTAAAATTTAGAAAGAGGTTGTGGATGGAAGGGAGGGCATCCCTCCACGAGAGGCAAAGGGCACATGGTGGGTGAAGTGGACAGGGTGTGGTGGGTTATTGTTGGGCCTAGACAACTAAGAGCTCATTCTCAAGGGTGTCGTGCATAGTTGTCCACCCTGGATGAACATGCTAGTAGGGTTTCCAAGTGAAGATCGACAAGTTGGAGCCCATAATGGGCACTTAAAACAAGGAGTGGTTGTTGATAGAGTGTCGGATTATGAGTACCAGTTCATACATCGATGTGATACACAACAGAGCAGTTTGTATAGCATTTGAGGAGGACAACCTCTCTCATGTGTAGCGTCATGGCATTAATGACATTCTCAGTTAAGTATTGATTAATGATGGAATTCTAGTGACTTGTTTGGATTTAAATGTAGCCAAGGTGGATGTGATGGCCACTGCTTTAAGCCTAGCTCTGGTAGTTTGGTATGTGTTTCATGTAGCATTTGTATTGTCAAGTGTGTGGAAGAGCTTTGTGATGGCAGGGCGCTCGTGTTTCATAATTGAAGTCTCTATGGAGGGTTTGGTGTGGTTTGGTGCGAACACATTGATCTCTTTGGGTGCCAAAACTTGTCAAATGGTATTTAGGGTGGTTACGGACCAGCACCTTAAAAGGATTATGCTTAATATTGATCACCTGCTAGTTGTGGCGGTGAAAATGGTGTTGGGCTTCGAGAATGTAAATAGAACTGAGTTTGGAAGGGACAATACATATGTCACTTCCAGGTTCCTGGCATCTCTTTTATACAACCATGTGTCGAAGTTGGAGGCTAAGGTGTTGCTAGAAAAGGTCTTCAAAAAGGACTTGTTGTTGGGTGTGGACAAGGTGTTGAAGACTGCCATTGTGGGGACTGGTATTCCCTGTCCTGGTGACTTGGAGTTGTTGAGGAATACAGATGAGGCGATGAATTTTTTTCCTTTTCTACTAGATTCGAAGGGTTCGGCTCTCATGAGGCATCAAATGATCATTGTCATGGTTGTGGAGTATATGAAAATGATTTTTGGGCTCATGGTTGTGTAGGACATTGATTGGATTGTGGAATTTCAGCCCTTTGCTGAGGCCAATGGCTTTCTATGAGTATGGATATGTTTAGGGTTTGGTTAATATGTTCTATCTTTGTCTTGGTAAAGATCGGGTATGGGTCATGCAGTTAATATTAGAAGACTAGTTTTTGTAAATTTTGTAAAGGATGGGATTATCTGCTATTTCCGAGTATGATAGGTAGTGGTGTAGGGGTGGTGGTTTTCAATATCAGTAGGGAGAAGTGGTTGGGTTTGCAAAGGGGCTATGGTTTGAGGATCCTCTCTGTTTTTTCCTCAAAGGTTTTTGGATGGGTGTTTAGCTGGGTGGTGGTTGCAGTTAAATCTGAATGGAAATCATGGCTTTTGGTGATTTCCTGCATTAGCAAATGTTTGTAAACTTTATTTTAATAATATAAATACAACTCTTACGTATCAAAAAATAAATTAAAAAAATTAGAAAGAGGTTAGCCAAATGAAAATGATCATTGGAGGGAATTATTTTGAACAAAACATATACTTAATGTAAACCCAATAGAGACAAACAAGGTAATATCCCTAATAGTTCTAATGTGGACACTATTGACACATCTCAATGATATTGTCAAGGTAGGCTAGGTTTCTTGATCTAATGTGGAAAACTAACAAGGTAAGTTCAAGTGTGTAACTATATCAAATATACAAGTAGGGTCCATTAAGACACCATTGACATGTAAGTATTTAAAGAAAATAATAATATATTGATTATACATAAGACCATGTTGTCTATTATGAGGAATATCTCGAGGGTAGAATGTAATTTGGAAATATAAGGGTGATGAATAAGGTGGATATTAATGGAAAGAGGATCCAAGGGGATCTATTTGGGATGGATGAGGAGTTAGGAGGAGGGGAATGAGATGGTACACCATTAATGGAACTTTATATATATCCAATAAAAAATGGATAAATTTAGGAGAGCGATATATTGAGGATGTTATTAGGGTGATAAAAGAGGTGGAGTGGGTCTAGGTGAGAAAGATACAACCACATCAACATGGTTGAAAATTAAGTATTGAGGAAAGGGGTTGGTGAAAATATTCAAATTTGAAATAAGGGTTCATAATAACTCTAATTTATTGAATGATAAAATTAAGATCCCTTAGACCTAGATTATCTTATTATAAATAATATCATAGATTAACTATCATAGAAACATAAACCTAACTTTTCATGTCAATTTTGTTGATATGGTGGTAATAGTAATAGTATTTGGGATCATAAAATTATGGTAAGTAGAGTTTGGGATTGAAGGGTTTAATATAAGGGAGGTTGATAAGGTTATGGATGAGGAATTGACAAAGGATGAAATATAAGGGATAATATAGCTTCATCCATCAATGGTTACCACATGAATGAAGGGAGAAGGCTAGCTTAGATGAGGAAGATGAAGCAAGGTTTGGGTAAACTTTTTAATGGTTGACTTAAGGATGGAGTTAGGATCAAATAAGTTA
This sequence comes from Sequoia sempervirens, assembly GCA_007258455.2. NCBI lineage: Eukaryota > Viridiplantae > Streptophyta > Pinopsida > Cupressales > Cupressaceae > Sequoia > Sequoia sempervirens. The sequence continues at coordinate 15,921 of VDFB02328228.1, forward strand.
TTGGGATTCTTATTTACAAGACTATTGTTTGTTTGATAAAATATGGAGCCAATGAAGAAGTAGGGGCATTAGATGTGGAGGAGATGGATTCAAAATTTGAGCACCATATATAAAAAATAAGACTTTAGGTAGTATCTAGTGTGTAACAAAAGGGATATTTATGTAAGAGAATTTAATCATGAATCTTGATGAAATTATTCCCAATAAATACCCTATATACATTAGAGTTAGGAATAATATAAGATAATTCAAGAGAGAGAATGAATTGGTAAGAAAGATTAAATTCATCACCTTCTGATTTGGCCTTTATCTACAATATACAAGGATGGCAAAACTAACTTGTAGGCTTATGTTCAATTGCACTTGTATTCCATGAAAATATACATAATCTAATTCTAGAGAGACTAATATATATAGTTCTAGATAAATAAAGAGTAGAATCATTCCAAATCCATTTTCTTAATGGTATGTAAATTTAAATAAGTAGAAATTTATCATTAGTCTAATGATCAACACATGTCGATCTATGAATTGTGTATCCCATTATACATTTTAAGTTTGGGATAATGAATTATATTGGGATTGGGTAAATATGATGGCTAAAGAAAGAGGGTTATGGAGGAGGTCTAGGTTTTTATCCTATAACATAGAAGATAATTGGAGAGTGGTTCATTTTTATTGTGTTGATCCCATGTCTTTAATTAGTTGGAAAAGGACAAGGTCAATAGTGGAGTTTGGGACATTAATGGTGGGAGATGTTGACTTCAACAAAATAAGATGTGAGTACAAAAATGGGTAGGAATGGTAGTAATGATAAGTGAGAAATAGGTGAGATAAGTGAATGGTAAGGGTTGAGAGGGTGGAACATAGGATTAGGAGGCAAAGTATTTGGCCAAAGGGTGAGATCAAAGTTAAGATTCCAATAGGAGAGAGAAAAAATGGCAAGGATGTTAGTAGGATGAGAAGGAATAGGAATAGAAATTTGGGTGAAAGAACACTGAGTGGTAGGAAAGTGAGAGTAGGTGGGTTGGGAAGGAAGAATGAAGGAAGGGGAACTAGGTTGTAGAGAGGAAAGAGAATGGACATTATGTCTCATACCTTTCACTTTTTATAGCTCTTTAGGATGGTTGATGAGGAAGTTTCTTAAGGATTCTACAAGGGAAGAGGTTGAGGGATATGTGATATCATTAGGTTTAGAATATAGGAGGTTTGAATATTTAAACTAGGTTTACATTATGGTTTCTAAATGAGGATTTCAATTAGGTAACTTACTTTAGGGTAAATAATTTTTATAACACAAAAATTACCTAATAATTTGGAGGCATGCATCTCCATCATAAGTAGAAGATTGTATTCCTTTGGAACACATAGTTTTCCTATTCTATAAAGTAATATATCTTTGAGATTGAGGAAGAGGGTGCTCCCATCTCTCAAACAAACTTCCACAATATACAAACTCATACACATAGACAATGCTTTGCCTAAAAGTAATAAAAGATTGCAACACAAAATTTGCTTATCTTATTTCAATTCAACATTTAAATAAAAGTCTAAAACAAATTTACATAACGGCCCTCCTAGCTTTGCTCATTCGTAACCAATCTGCACTCTCTCTATTTGCAACTTCTACTCCTTGTACTGCTCCCTTCTTGTTTTTGATTAGATAAGCAGGGAAGGGCCCTAATCCCATAGAATAGATATAGACCAAAAAAGAGCAAACAGAGGTGGGAAACAACACCACCTTAAAACCAAAAAACAACATTTGTTTTAGCACATAGGCCCAAATTTAACAGAATAACCAAGGTCCAACTATTATCAATCAAAAACATAAAGTTTTTACTAGCATACTTTAATCTACGAAGACCATTAATAAGATTGATAGTATTCCAAGTGGTATTCCACCATAACTTAAAGTAGATAATAAAATAGTCCCATATATTACAAAAATCCAAAAAACCCATAAAAAAATAGCAGAGCAACAACACAAACCATTAACTAGCTTTCTTTAGCAAGTCCCCATACTCTCCCATGAGAGCAATGTATTCACGCCAATCAGGGCCATTTGTTTCATCCAGCAGCTTCAGGGTATCATTTTTCCCTTGTTTCTTCAATTTCTTGGTAAGCTTGGTTTCACCAGAAGCCACTCCAAGCATTGCTCTTCTCATCAACCTGTTAGTCACTCTCATGAAAGTAACAAACGCCTTCTCCATGTCTCCAAACTGTACCTGCAAGAAAGTTAGTCTGCTTTTTAAAAACTCAATACTTATATCCTCGGCTTTATTCTCCATACCACAGAGCCCAACATACTGCTCTTTCCTGACCTTAAAATTTTCCTCAGAAGGCTCCACTTGCTCCTCCTCTTCCTCCTCTTTTTCCTCCTCTGAACCATCCTCCCCCATCTCATAGGCAGTGTCCTCAAAGTTCAAGTCTTCAAACTCTTCCTCTTCCTGCACTTCAAAATCTTCATACCCAAGTCCTCCTCATTTGCTGACACTTTTTGTTTTCCTTTTTTCTCTTTCGAGGCCACCTTCACCAGACGAGCCGACCTTCTTCCTCCACTACCACCACTCCCTTGCCCTTGTAAAATTTCTTTATCCTCCTCCATTTGGTTCCCTTCCTTAGAGATATGAATTACATCTCTAGGATTAATGTCACATCTAGATTTCTTTGCTTTTGGGGGCTCCAACAGCAGGGGAGAGTGTTTCCTCTTTTCAGGCATTGCTTTAATAAGTTATAATTTAAAACTTCTCAAATCCTCACTCTTTTGCGACAAAGGGGTAGAAGGATTAGACACATTAGCCACAGGGGAGTTGCTTTTAGCAGGGATTAGCACATGCCTAGTTGTAGAAGTAGGAGGGTGGCCATCAACAATGGGATTTTCCTCCTCTGCCTGTTGCACATTTTCCTCATCAGCCTGATCAGGGTTCACATTCCTAGCAATTAAGGGATTTCCATGAGGATTGTGGGCCAAGGCATATTTATAGAAGGTGAGCATAAGACCCTGGTGGAAGGGAGGGCTAGCTCTTTTTTCAATGTTAAGCTGGAGGAAGACAATAGATAGAAAGGTAGATTGATACACTCCCCATGCCTAATATAGTTCAACAGGGGGAAGTGATACACGTGAACCAACATGTACCTACCCTCAAGAGTAAATTAACGCATAACAGACAAACTCATAAGAGAAAAAGGAGGGAGTTCAAGTCTGGCATACCCATTCTAGAAGAGCTTGAGATTTTCGCCTTCATGAAGGAAATTATCAACAAACCTTTGGTAGTCCCTTCCTTCCTATTATGCAACCACCACACATCAATTTCCTAATCACTGTGATTTTATTTCATCTTGGGCAGTTATTCCCACTCAATATCCTTAAACTTCTTTAATGTTGAGTATGTTCTATTCCCTATTTTCTTTTTCCTTTTGTTTATGGCAATGAACAATCTATATATCTTTTCTTCTCTTATCAATATCATGCCTCCTCTCTCTATTTTTCACCCTTTTATCTTCCACTTTCTTAGTTTTCCTTTAGTACAACCCCTTACTTCATTACCTATGCATTATTATTCCATTTAAAATTGGAACTTTTCACTTGCAACCCCTTACTCCCTTCTCCTACACGTAGTTCTAGCTTTTGTTTGGTTTTTGTCTCCTTTTCTAGCTCACACAACCCACATACTTCCTTTTTATTTTTATTTTTTTAAACTTCCAACATCTGCACAAATGTGGCATAGCCTACTCCCTTCGTATTCTCTTGCAATTTGCAAGTTGTATTGATTTCCTAAGTATGGCAACCTTCACTTTCTGATTTCTTTTTCTATTTTTTCATTTAAAATATGTGTGGACTTTTACTTATCCATGTTATATTGCATTTGTTTGGTAATAAAAACCATTTTAATCTACCTCAAATAATTATCTAAATGGCTAAATATTTCATTTGTTCAATTACGTGAATTGATGAAGTTGGGTGTCAACAAGCAAAAAAAATAAAAGTTCTTTGATTTGCATGAAAATTGGTGAGTAGGCTTAGATTGATATCACATGGTCCCTTGTAGAAGGATTTTTCTCCAACCTTCAAGAATATTGAGATATTTAAAAGTTTTGAAAATTGTTAACATTTTTAACAGACTTTTGACACTAAAATATCCCAAACTAGAAAATATATGAATTCAATTATTTTTGCACATTTCACGTGGTACCTTAAAGAATTCCCTTGCAAAAGGATTTTATTCAAGTTCTTATAGGTTTTCCAAAAATAATTTTCAAAAACTACCTATGGAGCCTTAAAACAACGTTTTGGCAAAAACTTCAATTTGACAATTTGACTACACAACTAAGTTCCTTATGCTGAGAGATTCCAAACATCACCAAAAAAAACCAAAATTGAAACAAACAACTACAAATATTTTTTGGTGATGCAGATAGCTCATTCACTCGAAATGCTCCTACATCAGACACATCAGGTAGGAAGATTGTGCATAGGCTCACAATCACAGAGTTGAGTGATAGAATCACCCTTCAAGATTGCAAACAATCTATAGTGAAATCCATCACTATATCAAGTGCACCAAAACTATTTATTCCTCTTCTTCCAGCACCTCTCTAGAACATGCGTCATCTCCCTCCAACAAAACTACATTCTCTTCCTTTTCCCCCTAGTGGACTCATTTCCACCATAGCTCATCCTCCTTCACCAAATACTCTCCACTCTCCTCTTCTCCTTGTGGGATCAAACCCACTACAAATTGACCACCTCCACCAAACATCAACTATAGTATTCTTTATAGTTTCTACTTGCAAAAATGGATTACCCATCCACCAATTTGAAACTACATATGCATCCTCATACCAATTTGCCTCTACTACTTCATGGAAACTAAAATTCTCCATTTGCAAGCCCTTATCTTGCTCTACACCCTCCTCTGCTCTCAACAATGAAGGAAAACAATCATCAAAACTGAATTTATAATCAAAATTTACCTCATGATTCTTCATTGTCCCAACATCTTTTGCTTCCTCTTTCATTGCAACAACAAGCTTCAACATTCACTTTTGATCAATCACCAACATTTGTTCTAACAAATCTTCTTCACCTTCACCATTCGTTGCAACCTCTTTGTTTATCACTTCATTATTTTCTTCCTTTTTCTACATCCCTCTCTCATGGAACATCTTCACTACAACTTCTTCAGTAGGGTTTGCTCTCACATCTTCCTCCTTCCATCTCAGGTTGTTGTCCTCTCTCTTCTTTACCACTTTTCTTTCACTTTTCCCAATATTATTTTCTAATTTCTCAATCCTCGCCTTGAACTTTCTCACTTCCTCATGGACCATTTGTTCCATCTTCTCAAACTTCTTATTTTCTACCCTCTCCAAATATTGTTCCCAAAAAAAAATTTGCACAAGTCTCCTCACAACCCATCCCATCTTGTCTGTTGTAATCTCACCTCAGCTCACATTACTTTGTGGCTTCTAGCTCTCTATTGCTCAATGATTTTCTACCTGCAACAATCCTCTAGAGCTCCTCAAACGATACTCACTACTTCACTCTTCACCATAGGCCCTGGTGTAGATTACCTCACATTCGACACTCTATCCACACACTCAAGACCATTGGCTTTGATACCATTTGATGAAGAGGGTGCTTCCCTCTCTCAAACAAACTTCCACAATACACAAACTCATACACATAGACAATGCTTTGCCTAAAATTAATACAAGATTGCAACACAAAATTTCCTTATTTTATTTCAATTCAACATTTACATAAAAGTCTGCAACAAATTTACATAATGGCCCTCCTGGCTTTGCTCATCAGCAACCAATATGCACTCTCTCTCTAGCTCTATTTACAACTTCTACTCCTTGTACTTCTCCCTTCTTGTCATGCAGCCACCACACATCAATTTCCTAATCACTATGATTTTTTTTCATCTTGGGCAACCATTCCCACTCAATGTCCTTCAACTTCTTTAATGTTGAGTATATTCTATTCCCTATTTTATTTTTCCTTTTGTCTATGCCAATGAACAATCTATATATATTTTCTTCTCTTATCAATAACACACCTCATCTCTCTATTGTTCACCCTTCTATCATCCACTTTCTCAATTTTCCTTCAGCACAACCCCTTAATTCATTACCTACACATTATTATTCCCTTTAAAACTGAAACTTTTCACTCACAGCCCTTACTCCCTTCTCCTACACATAGCTCTAGTTGTTGTTTGGTTTTTGTCTCCTTTTCTAGCCCACATAACCCATGGACCTCCTTTTTATTTATTTTTTTAAAACTTCCAACATCTACACCAATGTGGCACAACCTACCCCTTTTGTATTCTCTTGCAATTTGTAAGTTGTATTGATTTCCTAAGTATGATAGCCTTTATTTTCTGATTTATTTTTCTATTTCTCATTTAAAATGTGTGGCATTTTCCTTGTCCATGTTATATTACATTTTTTGGTAATAAAAACCATTTTATTCCTCCTCAAATAATTATCTAAATGGCTAAATATTTCATTTGTTCAACTACGCTAATTGACGAAGTCAGGTGTCGACAAGCAAAAAAAATAAAAGTTCTCCAATTTGCATGAAAATTGTCAAGTAGGCTCAAATTGATGTCCCATGGTCCATTGTAGAAGGATTTTTCTCCAACCTTCAATAATCTTGAGATATTTAAACTTTTCAAAAATTGTCGACATTTTTAACAAACTTTTGACTTTAAAATATCCCAAACTAGGAAAGATATGAAATTGATTATTTTTGCACATTTCACGTGGTACCTTAAAGAATTCCCTTGTAAAAGGATTTTACTCAAGTTCTTATAGGTTTTCCAAAAATAATTTTTGAAAACTACATGTGGAGCCTTACCATGACATTTTGGTGAAAACTTCAAATTGACAGTTTGACTGTACAACTAGGCTCCTTATGCTGAGAGATGACAAACATGACCAAAACAAACTAAAACTGAAACAAACAACTACAAATCTTTTTGGGTGATGTGGATAGCTCGTTCGCCTGGGATGCTCTTGCATCAAAGGTGCAATTCTTCACATTTTTGCAACCACTTTTCCTTGGAGGTATTTGTACTTATCCCCAAAATTTTATCCATCCTTTTACTCTTATTCATATGTCATTCTATTAAATGGATTCAATTATGTAATTGTAGCTAGAGATAATATGGGCGACCTACATAACATGTCTAGCACTAAATTTGTACTACCCATCTTATGCTTGATCATGATGTGTAACTATTGAATAAATCCTATGCACTTATAATTTTATGGTTTTTAGAACTTTATTTGATCTTGAAAATATTGCAATGGTTTATAATATGTGTGAGTAATTGTCTCCCTATATAGTAGGTAGTGTTTCCATTTCTTGATTGCACATAATAATGTGTAAAGCTTATATCCATACATTGTATAATTCCTCACCACTAAAGTGAACACATTTGAATCATAACATACTAACTAAGCACCCTATATCAAGATGACAATAGAGATAATATGGGCTTTGATATGGGTGACCTAGATAACATGTCTAGCACTAAATTTGTACTACCCATCTTATGCTTGATCATCATGTGTAACTATTGAATAAATCCTATGCACTTATAATTTTATGGTTTTTAAAACTTGATTTGATCTTGAAAATATTGCAACATTTGGTTTATTATATGTGTGTAATTGTCTCCCTATATAGTAGGCAGTGTTTCCATTTCTTGATTGCACATAATAATGTGTAAAGCTTATATCCATACATTGTATAATTCCTCACCACTAAAGCGAGCACATTTGAGTCATAACATACTAAGTACCCTATATCAAGATGACAATCGTAACATATTGTAAATTAAGGTTTCAATTAGGTTTACTTAGGGCTTGTAAATTATAGTTTCAATTAAGGCTTCAATTAGGTTTAAATTCTAGGGTTTCAATTAGGTTTACATTAATGTTTCAATTAGGTTTACACTAGGATTTTTAAATTAAGGTTTCACTTTGCAAATAAAGAATTCACAAAAAAATAAAATTAAGAAATAAAAAAATCATGTATGCAGGAAGGTATATGAGGAAATCATATGTGCATACTTGTCAACAATGGAAGGATAACTTACAAGTGCCTCACTTTTTATACCTTCACTCAAACCTTTTTAGACCTTCACTTGAACCTTTGGACCATCACTTGAACCTCTACAATATCGACTCCCTTCACTGTGAACTCAAATAGTTATAGAAAAATGAAAATGCAAAATTAACTAAAAACGACACTTTTTGATTCATATACTTTTTTAAAAATAAAAATAAAATAATACCTTCGAGCAAAGGTCACCTTTGATCAAAGCTATTATTTTATTTTATTTTTTCAATTTACCAAGGCTTTCAAACAAAGAGTATATTTGCTCAAAGTTAAACCTTTGATCCAAGGTCTCTATGCTAGGACCTTTAAATGAAGGTAGTTGAAAAAACTTCCCCCTTGCTTTCAAAAATTTGATGTCCTAAGTTTGGGGCCCATTATTGTGGGATAACCCATTCAAAGGAGTGAACAAAAAGTAAGGGAATAAAAATGAAGTCCACAAACCCTATCAAGAACCAAAGAAAACCTTTGTAGAGGAGCTAGAGTTGGCAATAGAGATGACTTGCTCAAATAACATTAAAAGGGTAAATGATGGGATGTGAAAATATTATACCAAGAAGTTTCTTGGCCCAAAAAATATTCTTGATGATTGATCAATAATCCATCAAATGTTTTGTACTAAAAACATTTTATAATATACTACCAATCTCTTGTAATCTAGTTGTTTTTATTCATACTCAATCTTTCACTTTGAGCTTAATTTTAGCTAGAAGTTATTTTGAATCATTTGTGTTCACTTAGATGTAGGAAAAGATTGTGTGAGAAAATGTAGAGGTGTCCAAGGATATGTATCTATACATACATACATACATACATACATACATACATACATACACATACATATGCATATACATATACATATACATACACACACATATATAAATACATATATAACTCCCTAGAGAGTTGCAAATAGCTTCCAAGCAAGAGTCAATCTCAATATTTAGAGGGAGTTTGAGAAGCCTAACCCAAATTGACACCACCTTGAAGGACTCCATCATATGGCTAAAAGATGGGTGACATGGCTTCACAAAAATAATTTCCCCCACCCAACCCAAATTTTATTCTTAAGGATAAATTCTCTTTTTTAGATTAAAAAAATATAAGGAAACCTTTCATACATGGGTATATTTTTACATTACTTTCCATTTAAGATTTAAAGTTACTTGACATCCAATCATGAAGATCAAGAATGCTAGGACAATGTCAATTGAATATGTAAATCATATAATACTAATTGTAGTGTTCCTCCTCTTCCAAAACTTATATCCTAAAGATTAGGAAGGTAGCCTTCTCAAATTAATTAATCAAAATTTTCTTCTGATAAATCCTTTCAATCTCTTAGACACTAATCTATTAGAGGGAACAACAATTATAGATGGATTTGAATCTGAAACTTTGAGATTTCAATAATAGAGACAAAAGAGTTCTTAGAGGAGGATACACACTTAAAAGAGGATAAGATACATTGGATTAAGAGGCTCTAATAAAATAAATTAGATCATTGAAAAATGATAATGGAGAGATCCAACACATGTGGAGTGCCCACATACATGAGAATCAAGTCTAATAAGTTCCACATGCCAATACAAGGAAAATAGTATAGACTCCATATTGCCATACATAGAGGAAACAATTAAAATATTCCTCACAATGGCAATAAAGAGAAATTAGCACAACCTAGCATAGCAAAATTAATGATGCTAAAAGAGTAGAAGAGTGAGAATGACGTGTATTATGATCCATTGCAAAACCATCTCCAATAGGTTCATTAAAAATTCCAACATAGTGACACTTGGCCACATGAGAAGAGGAGGGAGAAATTTTAGGGTTTGTGTAGTACCCTGTGAAAATTATTATATCACTAATTTTATTTTCTTATATCATTATTAAGTGATGATATAATTAAATTAATTTTAGTTATATGATTTTTATGTTATCATATCAATAAATATTTTATTATATAATTTTTTCGTAGTTGATGAATTACAAGATTGTTATCATCTATGTGAGTTTTATAATTGAATATTTCTATTTTTTATAAGTATATTTTATAATTACATGTTTTAAATTAATTATGTAAATTACTAATTATATCATGATGTTTATGCTTACCTTGGTTGGAATAATGTGTTATTTACTTCTCTTATCTTTCAAGGCAACATACCTAATGGAAGGAGAGTATCATGGAAACGGCTAGTGCCACCATTATGTAGCAACAAGGAAGAAAGGTGTGATAAAGTTCATTGTAGGTTTTCTTGTATGTTGAAACCATAATAAAGTTAGTCTTCAAGAGTTGATTTCATTTGATTAATAGTCATCTTGTATCCTTAAATTCTTTATATTGTATTTATTCTCCGTGAAACCTGATTTATCTCATTTAGTTTATTTTTCTAGTTCATACCTAGTTGGATCATGCCATGCGTGATTGTGCTTGAGTCATTTTTTTTTATGTATTATGATTAATTGGTGTTTTATTGTTACCTTCTAAGAGAAAATTTATTCCTAACCTAATTTATTATGTGATATCACTAATATTCTCTAAGTGGCTTGTAATAAAGCACAAGTATATTGGATTTAAGCTAATGTTTGTGAATTGACTAATTTAAAAGAAATGAACATACTTAATATTTAGGAATATTCTAAGTGTCATTCAATGCAATGAGTTTAATATATAAGTGAAATTATTATGTTTCAAAATACTTGGGAGCAAAACCACTTGAGAAAACTGTTGGAGTAATATCTAGTAACTAACACTTGCACTATCATTTATGACATTGATTGAGCATTAAGTATTACTAAACTTAAAAAGGATGTTCAACTGGAAGGGATTGATATTGTTACAAATCCTTAAATTTTGGTTATTTGGGGGCATTGATTTTGAGGGTGAAGTTGTTAGGTTAGGTGACATTAACCTTGCAAACCTATGTCATTTATATGTCTCCATGTTTCTTGGAAAGTGTCCTAGAGGATATGAGAGAAATTAATTAAATATTGACATTATTGAAATTATATTTTCAAAAGGAATTTTAATGTTGGAGGAGGTTACACATCACTATAGGATGAATTATTCCTCCTAGGAATCCATATTTGGAATGTGAAAGGTCTTGAGTGAGGCACCCAAGTTTGGAGAGAAACAAATATCCTTTAGTGTTCCATTTGGAAGTTAAAAGTCACCGGAGAATCCTGAAAGCCAGAAAATGAAGGGGTTATGAGCTAGGCACCCATGTTGGAGCCTTATGCATTTTATTTAATATTTTATCATGACTCTTGGTCTTCCAAGAAAGGGGTGTGGATTTTTGCAAGTGGTTTTGGTACCTCTTGTTTTGGTTTACCATAGCAATTTCGCCTCTTACAAGTTCTATATATTGGAGCCATAAGATGATATTTTTATAGTGTGTTATTTACAAGTGTATGGAAGCATTTGGGTTGTCAGCAATCAGCAATGAAGTGTATTATGGTGTATCTCTCTTGTGAATATTAATGATATACTTGCCCTCTTTTCTCGTGTGAATTTTCTTCTCGAAATAATTTCTCCATGTAAATCTAGTGTCATGTTTTGTTTTTTTAATTTTCTATTGTGTTCAATGTGCAATCACATACATATAAACTGATTTGGTAATCTTATTTTCATATTTAAATTCATACACATGTTAATATTGTAGCTTAGTTTCACCTTGTTTTCAATAGAAGCCTTACTAGTATCTGATGTACCATGAAAGAAGTGTTTCTCATTGTTTCTTTGATTTCAAGTGATTATAAACTTATTCAATGGGAAGTCATAATTTATGGCGCATTGAAGGAAATTGTAGTAAAGTATTAGTTAAATTTTTGGTTGTATGGTGGCATCGAGATGAAGTAAAACACAAAATTCTTATTTTGGTTTTGGTAAACTTATGGAGGTGATGGACATTTTGAGTTGGTAGTGTGGAGATCTATTGATGTCTTCAAGGTCCTTTTTTATTTCACTTTGCAAGATTCTTTATCTTTCTAATGAGTATGTGATGTTCACTTAAGTGACTTAAGCTTTTGTAATTGTATGTGGTAACAATTAAGTTATGTGTTGATATATAATCTTAATAATTTGTATTATCTCTTTGATCCTTCATTTGGTCATACTATATTGGAGAAACTCTTAGTTTCCACCATGGAAGTTATCACCTAGGTACATGTTGAGGAAAGTTATTGTCAAAGTGTTGTGGCATAATTATATTATTATTTGTTTCATTTTCTTTTGTGTTGTCTAAACAAGATTTTTATTTTATTTTATTCGTAACATGGTATAAAATGTAAGGGTCCCAAGTATTTATATTGATGGCTCACTCATTAGACTCGTGAATAAGATTGTAACCCAAGATCTTGCATGAAATATACATGGGAACATGGCTTACATGTTGATATTTTGGAACCCCTTAAGTATTGGGTATCCCTAAATTATAGATTCATTTCATTCACTTGAGTTCATTAGTCAAGTTAGAATTAGTAACATCTTTTGTTTTTATGCTTTATCAATAATGATGTCTTTAGAAACCTCAATTTCAATATGAAATGTGCTTAAATTCATTTCTTATATTTCTTACTACTCTCACTTATCTTAGAAAGGCCTATCTTATATGAACTTTATTAAGAAACTCAAAAAAAATTTTGTTAAAAAAATTATGTGAATGCTTTTAAGGAAATTTTTAAATAAGTAGAATAATTTTTTATGTTACTTTAAGTGTAATTAAAAAAAAATTGGTGAGGAAAAGTAATATTAGAACTGAAAGGTATTAAAAAACTAAGTATAAAAAGTCTTAAAAAAATAAGTATAGGCTTTGAGACCTCAAGTTTCATTGAGCACCATTATCACTTGATTAAGACAAGGAAAATTTTGTGGGAATCTAAAATTAATGATCAAGTTTGTTATCTTAAGTTACTACTTTGTGATAGATGTAAACTTGGCTATGAAATGGTATTGTTGGACCAAGATATTATTGTGGTCAAAATTTTCATATGCTTTTGAATTCAATCATAAAACTAAAATGACAAAGTTTTGTCTTGAAAGCAAAATTGCATTTGTGTCTTGAACTTGATTTTCATACTGCTAATCATTATGAGGAAACATCAATGTATTTGAACTTATATGTGGATGGTAATTGTATTGTGGTTGGATTATGAAAACTATTGACTGATTTTAATCTTTAGACTAAAATAGTCTCATTAAGATTTTTTTTTCGAAATGTTTGATATTCATTTGTTGTATTGGGGTATCATATAGGCTCTCTAATTAATTTTTGGGATCTAATTTAAACTTTCTCTTTTGTTATCCCTGAAACTGTCAAATGATATGTCACACTGTGTTCAATCATCAACATGACCTTAATATTTCTAAAAGGCCAAAGAGAGGGAGGTTGTCAAATTTTTGAAATGGTCTAAGATATCGAGATCCCACATAGTTTTAGGGTTTTAGTTAAGTTTCCAGCTAACTTGGCAGGTGTCCCAGCTCATGGAGGAGGCATTAAATGTATTTGTATCCCTGGAAGCCATGAAGATTGCAAGATCTTTACTCCAGACCAATTCCTACTTGGACCTTGTCCATATCTTCTTTGTTTTCAGAATATATCAAGCAGAACATGCATTACCTGGTTCAAATGGCCCTGCTGCCATAGCTAAATATCAAGCAGAACATGCATTACCTGGTTCAAATGAGGATAGTATGATTGTGGCTCCTACCACCCATACTCTCCAAGGGATCCAAGATATTACTTTGGGTTCAACTGTTGTTATCAAACACACGCCTCCAGTTAAAATGTTTGTAAGATACGAGGATAGCTAAAGAGAGTGCAACTTGGCTGGCTGTTGTTAACCAAGAGAAAGCATTTGCTTGCCAGCAGAAGCCAAATGTTTGTGCACCTACGGGCATATCATTAAGTGCAGACGTCAGAGCTCTGACATTTCGTTGTAGCAATGAATATGACGATTTCTCCAATGGAAGATCAAAAGATTTATAAATGCCCATATGAGCAGTGCCCACATCATCCAAGACAATATGGATTTTGGGATCAGAAGTTCAAGAAATAAGCCATCAGACAATTTGTGCTTAATGAACAGATTTCCAAAGCATGGGACACTTGTGACTAGAGTCCATAGATGCTATAATGTAGCTGGCGAGGATATGGAGGATGGTTATTTCCATGCAGATATCAATGGCATTGATTCTGTATTAATTGACAATCCCATTTTCCATGCCTTCAAAGATAACATATATGGGGGATCACAAAAGGATATTCTGACTTGTATGGTCCTTCTCTGCAAAGCTTCTATTGAGGTTCCATGGCATGTGCCTTGTGGTGGTGGATGTTATGGGGATGGAAACATTGTCTTTGTTATAAATGACTGACATACAACACTTTTTCCAGTCTATCTAAATTCATATTACATTGAGTGACAGTCAACCATACATATGCCTGGGGGGGATGTCAAACACAGGAAGTGTTACAGGGTGGCTAATGTTCCTCAACCAGTAAATAATAGAGAACATCGAGATTTGCCATTCCCAGAAAATATACCCAGTGCTGCTGGCAGTAAAGGTTTCACAATGTTTCCAACCATTAATGTTACTAAAGCAATTGTTGGTTGAAGATTGTAGTCCAACACTTACCATTGTGGCACCTATTGAGGAGATCATAATGCAAATACAGTATCTAGAAGTGAAGTGTTTGGTTCTGCTACAGAATCAAGGGATATAGCCATGCCTACTTCCTTGGTCAAGAACTCTCAAGCTTGTATGGATCTATGTTACCAAAAACAGAAGCAGCAACGCAATGACAACATAACAATAAAAACGGAATATTTAAAAGTCGCGTATAAGAAACAGATTATATATACATATATTGTAATAAATTGTTATAATAAGAAAATAATTTCAATAATAAATCATGAATTTGATACAAATAAATTACACACAAATATTCCAAAAAATTTTATTCAATCTTTTTCTATTGAAATCAAACGAATTTATACCCACAAGCAAGTCATGTTTAAATTCAATGAGTTTTGTTTGAAGAACCCCCACACTGACTGATACAATAGCGTTCTTTGCAGTATAAACTAAATCGTCCTCTGTTGACACCTTCATGGCCTTGTCTGTGTATTCAACTTCTCTAACAACCTGCACAATGTTTGGATAACGAATTCAAAAAATCCTTGCTTTCATTCCAAAAATGTAAGGAAAGGGTCAAACCTTGTTGAGCTTCAGACGTGGGTCTAAAATAGATTCGTTAGCAGAGTGGAGAATTTTTGAGCTTCCCATTTGACACTAAAACTGTGGCTAGTCGAGAGGATCCGGTAGTTGAGCATTTTAATTTTGCACTTCTCAAAATCTTACGTGGAAATTTCAAATCACATCCATTTTTTTACAGCAGCTTACTTGGCAAGTCCTCTCCCTATAACTAAGGTTTCAATGCCACATCAACATGTTTTTTGTCGAGGTGTCCAAAAAGACCCAAAAAAAAAAAAAAGTGAGACCGATACTTGTGCATTAAGTCATGTTTTATTGGTGCATTGATGTGGCATCACATGATTTGTTGCTTTTTAGATCTAAGGAAAACATTTAATTAGATTATGGTGAATTGTCTATGCCCATCAGACTGCACATTTGACCGTATTTATTAATTTACTGAAAATCAAAATACAATGTGTTTTTTATTTTCAATTAATTAATCAATACAGTCAAAAGTTGGCTGGGTAGATGTTGTCAAATTATGGATAGTCATCATCAACACTACAACTTTAAAGTCACAACTATTAGTCCAATATTATTAAAAATATTGAATAATAAATCAACAAATACTATAACAACTATTGAAACATGCTCAGATCCTCTCCCCTACTCGATCAAGAGTGAAAGCAAATACTACTCACTATTAAAAATTTGCAACACTTAGAAACTCCTTAAAAATGACCATTTGCAACAGGAAACCCATTTCAGCCATCATAACAAAGGGTATTCGTCCCATTTTTGGTAATATAGGTATGGATAACTGATGGTCAAAATATAGTAAAACCTTCAACAGACAAAAGAAAAAAGTACAGATTTCACATGCATAGTCAGATGACTGGATTGAGTTCTGCTTTTTGAAGAGCAAAAAGGATATGAGTCAGCTTGAATTAGAAGATCAAGTGGAAGATGATTTAGAAAGTGTTGTTGGAGAATTATCAAATATGACAGCAATACAAATAAACTGAATTGAGTTTCACAACTTACAGGCTTCAGTGATCTTGTATATGTAAAAGCACATATTACAACTCATGAGTATGAAATTGTCTTGAATGTTACAGTAATCAACTACACAAAAGGAAACACTCAAGAACCTTTGTTTAGAATTGGCTACTAAGGGTGATCTCAAAGTAGTTGAATGTTCACAAATTTATACTCTAGCTCTAGAGTCAAGTAAGCAAAGAAAAAGAAAACATAAAAGTGTCCTTTTCATCTCTCTTTTCCATCTTGAAGATGGATTACGGAGTGTGATCCAAAATATTGATAAAAAAAGCACTCATAAAAGTGTCAAATAAAATTGATGTTATAATTGGTAACATTGTTTATGAGACTACGAGTGTATTGAACCGAAATGTTGTTGTTCTGAATGATATACACATCGACATTATGAACTACATTTCCCCAGCCACTTATCCTGATGCTTTTAGGAACATGCTGGTTGAGTTTGAGTGGGAAAATAAGGTGGTTGTAAACACATTTATTCATGATGAAAAGGATTATGGTACTTTAGCTGTGCAATCAAAAAATTGTCGTTTTGATCATAACAATTATAAGAGTCAGTATACTCCTAATCGTTGCAAGTATAGTGGTTTTCTGGATGCTGGGAAATCAGGTGTATAACGTCATAAAATAATTACAGATTTTGGTTTCAAAATCAATGTCCATCCAAAAGGTAAGACAGGGTGAAGATCAGGAAAAGATTGAAGGTAAACAAAATGGAAGATAAAACAATACAAAACACAATATCTTCACCTAGAACCTTTGTTCACTTCTTGATGAGCAGAAATGGAGTGCACCCTTGATGCAGAGGAAAAGCAACTTCACACAAAATGGACTATAAAGAAAAATGAAATTGTGGGTTTCACAATAGAAAACACAAGATTCTTCGATCTTTCAATGGTGACAGCAAATAACACCTTGCAAACTGCTCTTCAAACTTATTTTCCTAAGCTTGCACTCTCAAAAGGCACCAAAATTCACTTGCTTTGACATTTGTTTTGGATCCTAGACACTTATTCACAATCTACTAGACACTTATTCACAATCTACAGGCCTCCCTCCAACTCTACCTAATAGGGTTTAACTCAAAACAATGTATTTTCAACAAACCCTCACAAAAACTAGGGTTTAAACAGTCCCATTGCTCAAGAATACACATTGTCTTCAATAAATCACACAAAATAAGGAATTACCACCTGCCCTAGGAACAGAGATTTGAAGAATGGTGCATTAGAGTGCCTCGTAATAACACCCAATATTTAAAATTGCAAAGCCTTTTATAAAAAGGGCTGCAATGTGGCTAGTTCCTGCCTAAGTTGCTGCCTTTCATTTACAGGCAATTTATTTGACAAGTATAGAGATGCAACTTATTACATCCTTCCTCTTACCAACACTATTGGGAAGCACTGCTTTCATTTGTTCCATGTAATTCATAATCAACTGTCACTGTAATTCATAAGAGGACAAAAAATTCTAGAGAATAAGGATAGCTGTCATTATGTGCATAAATAATAAAACCAATGAGCTTAACCTTTGAGCCCTAAAATGTTGTTTAAATGTATTATTTAGATGATACAAAATTGTCCAAGCTCAACCCATAAAGAGTACTAAATATTAAATGCCTATGCCATGCTATGTTAGAAGTACTTAGACTTCCAATGTCGTAAGTGTAACACTACATTCAACTGACAGCCAAATAAAATGTTCAATATCAAGACAATGGCCATAGATGAGGAAATTCCTTCTTCTCCAAGCATGATCCAGCTTTTGTGCATCTTCCAGACATACCAAGTCTGTTTTTTTAAGTTTGTTTTCCTCAATTCAAGTTTGATTTCTACATTTCAAGTCTTAATTTTTAGATTTTAATTTTAATTTCCCAATTCTAAGAATTGTATGAAGCTCCTAAATTTGTCATATTTTTTTACTTTAATATTGTATGCGTTAATTCTTTTTTGAAAAAAAGAGGTGTAAACTTACCAAATCTTTGAAAATTTGTCAAGAACAAAGAGAGGAGGGCTTGCATGGAAGCTCTTATCGTCAAGTAAACCACAAGGAAGCATATTAATGTGCCAGTGATTGTAATAAGAGCAATTTCTGATGTGAGCAGCACCTTAACTTATGATGAAAACCAAAGCAGATACACCAGATAATTTTTGGTCATGAAAATCTGATCTCTGTGTAGGAAATCCTTTCAAAATCCAGGCTAAGAACCACAACCAATAGCCCATTTAAATGTGAAGGCCTGAGATCCAAAACAGATCGGAAATATACCGAATAAACAAGAAAAAGAAAGTAAAAAAAGATTTGAATGCTTACAAAAATTGCTATTTGCCAGGTGAGGATTACAAAGGTACTGTAAAGAGAATCTTTTGACCAAAATATCTTCAAAACTAGATAACGGTCATAAAATTTGCTCTAACACAGTAAGTGGTTGCCTAAAGAGCTAAATCATCTTTAAAGGAGTCTTGTGACCAAGTGACGTGGAAGGCCCGAGGATGATAGTATAAAATGCAGTCTGATTGGGTTATGTGTAGGATGTATTCTTAGCTGAGATAATAGTGTTGTTTGTATGTAAGATGCTAAGCATCCAAATGTTCTGATGTGTTGATATTTTAGTAGAATTCTGGAACTTGTTGTAGCAAGTTCAATCGCAGAAGCAATCTTATCTGATTTTACAGAAGGTTTACTGCTACAGGCCAAAGACAAAAGTGCTCTACAATATGCTGGAGATTTTAGAGTGTCCTCCCTCTTTATTGCTAATTAAAATAGGATAAAGGAACAAATATTTGTCCTACATTAACGAATGCTCAAGAATATTGTTTTCAGACCATCTTTATAATGTGACTGTAATGCCTTCTCACTGTAGTTTGTTTTTTATTTGCAGTTTTTGTAGTGTGTATGGGTAGATAAGTGTTCTAAGATCCGTCAAGTGCACAACTAAACACATGGTCCCTTTGTGTTTCTGTGTAATAAAGACAGAATTACATTTAACTATTGTTATGAGCCTTGATCAGTTGCTCCTATTATTTGTTTCACATAGGTTTTGGAATTCTTTGAGCCTACTGGAATGAACTGAGAAGTTCTCCAAAGTTTGATAGCGGATGGAAACCCTCATCAAATTACTGGTTTTGGATCTGAGAGACGATCCCTAGCTGGTTAGGAGTGATTCTTCCTCAGGAATTACCATTGCTTTCACAGAGTATGCAGATTGGAGTTTCGATAACGAAGATATTCAAGGTATTTTTGAAGTGTTAATTTTTGGTGTGTTTGGAATTAGGTTATTGATGAAATTTTGGAGTGTTTATGATAGCCTGGAGATTATTCCAAGTCTGGTCGCTATACTTCTACCATAGGCTGTACCCTCATTTTTGCTCATATAGAACAGACGGTGAACAAGGTGATTTTGGGTATTCTACCTAAGAATTTTCCGACCTGGGTGACCCCATTGCAGGTGTTTTTGGAAATAAAAAATACTGATTGGAATTTTTAAAACAAGTTGTCCTTCCTCAGCCAGGCCATACAGCTATAGGGAAGCATTTTGGAGCTGTTGTTCAGTTTGCAACTTTGCATGGCATATTGGTGACTGCAAACCCTATTTAAGGAGGCGCTCAGATTGACTAAGGTATTTCCAGGTGATAGAAAGCACTTTGAAGTGCTCAGAAATTTTAAATAAATTAATCTTGAAGTCACCCCTATCCTCCTGGCACTAAATGCATTGACTGTGCTCTGTCTAAAATCAAACCAGACCACTTTCTACCTGTTATTTCCTATCAGTTGGGTGTATTTAATAGTGTTGGGTATGAAGAAGTCGGATCAGTAGTTTGGGAGGGTGTATGGAGTTCAAAGGAGGTGATGTTTCAATGAATTTTCACGATGCTACAACCTGCAGACGTCATACAACTGAGCTGCAACAGTATTGACTGTCATTTCAGATCTGCAGGTACTTGTATCATGCCCTGCTGACAGTGTGTAGTGAAGCTGGGTGAATATTTAATCATTGCTTCAGCCTGAAGGTGATCTTAAGCTTGACAGGAGATGAGAATTGATGTTACCTGTATGCCTTGAGTATAAATGATGAGCTGCAGTCTTGCACAGTTTCTCACTCTACCTCAGACCTCCAGTGTCTGTCTCTTCAACTATTTCAAGTAGCAGGTTACAGTTATCAGCAGCCTTGTTAGGAGTCTTCCTTTGATGCTGGGAGGTGTATTGGACAGTTTAGTAGCATGCCATGAGGGAGGGAAGCCACCAGCTGTTATCTCTGATGGAATATGATGAAGATAGAGCTACAGGGACTCTGTAATTGTCCTTATACAGAAGCAACATTCTGCTTTACCAGATCGAGGTAGTTGTTACACGAATTTCATGCTTGGTTGTTATATGTATTGAGTCCTTTATGATGAATACAATCACCTTTACTCCATGTGCAATGTGACACTATTGATATGCCATCTAATAGTGTTAATTTATCATGTTTCTGATTTGATAATCATGGCAGCACTGTGACAATGGTTTGAGTTTGGTTTTGTAATGTTTATGGTGCAACTTATTTCGATAATTATCTCCAAAAGCAAAATATAGGGGTGGTTATTACAAAAGTTGTGTGGCAAGCTGGGCCAAATGCATATGGAATTACTACAAGAAGCATTGGAAGTCATCCTGTAATCAGGGAGTTTGTAAAGCTTGTTCAATCTAATGAAGCTTAGTTTGGATATTAAATCAATGGCAATTGAATTAAAGGCAGATTGGATGAATAGTTATCTGAGTGCTAATATCAAGAAAGAAGGAAGAAAAGATTCTGAAAGATCATTTGTTATCTACTTATGGTGGTATGAAAAGGCCTTCATCATCCTCAGCTATGGAAAATGGGGATGAGGCACACAATTGTGGATGAAAAGAAGAAAATGACAGCGGAAGAGAACTAGAAGGTTGGAAAAATTATGGAGGGCAATGTTAAATAGTGGACTCTAAAAAATTAGGCAGATGTTCTCTAGTAGAAGACAAGTTCATGATTACAATCAAACAGATGTAAATGTAAAAGCCTCCAAGAAAATAGTACAACATGGTAATGATTTAGATAGCTTCTAAAATTCCAATCCCCATCATTTGGTTACAGCACATTTAAAACATGATAGCAGCTACAGTACAACAAAGTTACAAAACCTTTTGTGTGCCCTCCCTACTTGCACGGCTTTGTAGGCCAAAATTCAGAGAACATAGAAAAAAATGAATAGGTCATACATGAATACAAGCAGCCTATCTAACAACTTCCAAATAATGAGTTGTCACAATGAAAATTTTCAATCAAAGTGTTTGAAGTTTCATCTTACATAGTGATTCCTCTAAGGATATTGAT
Source organism: Sequoia sempervirens (assembly GCA_007258455.2). Classification (NCBI taxonomy): domain Eukaryota; kingdom Viridiplantae; phylum Streptophyta; class Pinopsida; order Cupressales; family Cupressaceae; genus Sequoia; species Sequoia sempervirens. The sequence continues at coordinate 37,662 of VDFB02328228.1, forward strand.
GTTAGATCCAATGGCTTGACCCCATCATGTTAATGATATTTACAGCTTCAGGTGATCCTTCCAGCTCAGTCCAATTGAAGGAAACATAAATTAAATGATAGCCCTTCGGCTATTTAATTTATATTCATTCTGTATTGACTTACATTTAATGAGGAGGCGCGAATGTTATAAGGCCGACCTCATTCCTTATTTATTATTATATTCTCTCTTGGCAACATTATAGTCTGGGCTGACCTTCATTGGAAATTATAATTTATCTTGGCCGACTTGTTATTTGTTTAATCTCTTCTTGAGGCCGACTTTGTTCTTGTAGAGGTGCAACCTCTCACATAATATTGTATATATAGGAGATCAATTGTCTCTCTTGAGATATCATCTAGTGCGAATTTCTTATTAGAGATTGCAAATATTATCAAGGGCGAATTCTATTCTGTCAAAGTGCGAACTCCTTCAAGTGCGAGCTGTGAAGTGCGATTTCAGTCAAGTGCAATCTGTGAAGTGAATTCCTTCAAGAGCTTCAAGTACAGATTGCGAATTGTTCAAGTACAGATTGCGATTTCCTCTAAGGCTGAATTGAATCTGAAGGAGAGTCAGTTTGTTTTTTCTGTTCTTGCATCTTGCACAGGTGCTGAATATTGGCTTTGTGTTAGGAGAATTGTTGCCACTGTTTAAATATAAGAGAGATCTTTGTCGCTGGGTTTTTCTCCCTCAAGAGGAGGGTTTTCCCAAGGTATCTGCTGTGTTATTGTTTCTGTTTTGAATTATTTTTCTGTGCATATAATCTGTTCACTAAAATTTACATGGTATCAAAGCGGGTTTGAGAGGATCGTGATCAGATTATTGCAAATCAGCATATCCTAATTGATCACTTTGCCAAGATGGTGAATGGTTTGAAGGTTGAGGATAGACTCGAAGGTGCATCCAACTTCACATCATGGAGATTCAGGATCATGCTTACCTTGCGTGAAAATGACTTGGGTGAGTTCGTGGAGTCTAGCATTTCTGAACCTAAGGAGGAAGAAGAAAAGTTGCAGTGGCTGAAGAAAGACATTAAAGCAATGAAGATATTGGTTGATTCCGTAAAGGATCACATTGTACCTATCATCTCTAAGTTGAAGACAGAGAGAGATATGCTCAAGACCTTGGAAGAGATGTACGAAATCAACAATACCAGTCGGGCACTTGCACTGAAGCATCAACTTCATCATGTAAAGATGGCAAAAGGTGAATCAGTGATTGCATACTTTATGAGGATTGCAGATTTGAGAGATCAGCTCTCTACAATTGGGCATATGGTTGATGACAAGGATCTGACCATGCTCACTCTCAATGGGCTGCCTTTATCTTGGGAATCATACATTCAAGGAATCAGTGCAAGGTCAAAATTGCCTAAGTTTGATCGCCTAAGATCTGATTGCATTCAAGAGGAATCAAGGTTGATGGCAAGAGGCGTTGGTCAAAGTTCAAAGAATGAAGATATTCATGTTCTCGCCTCCCATACTTCAAAGAAGAAAGGAAAAGATGGAAGGAAAGGATTCTTCAAAAGGAATCGGGACAAGGGAAATGATGATGCACCTCCATCTAAGAAGAAGAGGGATATGTCCAAGATTCAATGTTTTAGGTGTGATAAGTTTGGGCACTTCGCCAAGTATTGTCCATCTAGACCTAAGCAACAGGTCACCGTTGCAGATGTTGATGATGCCTCTCCTCAAAAGGACTCAAGTGAATATTTGTCCTATTCAGCATTATCAAGCAGTGTACCTTCCAACACCAACACTTGGATAATTGACAGTGGTGCATCACGTTACATCACCGGCTTTATGGAGCACTTGTCAAGTTTGGTGGAAAAGGAGTCTCCTGAACAAGTCATCATTGGAGATGATGCTAGCTACTCCGTGAAAGGAATTGGGACCTCTACACTTCATTTGGATTCCAGCATATCACTTCAATTGGGTAATGTTCTTTATGTTCCTGGAATCAAGCGCAATCTTATTTCTATATCAGCTTTGGAAGATAAAGGATATCAAGTTGCCTTCTCCAAAGGCAAAGTTCTAGTATGGATGAATTGGAGTTAGACATGAAAACCTTTACAAGTTCTGCACACGTTCACTTCAAGCTTTGGTTCATGACTCTTCAAGTCTATGTGATCTTTGGCATCGGAGATTGGCTCATCTACACTTCCGAGCTCTACCTATCATGGAGAAGATGGTGACGGGCCTTCCTAAGTTCACTCAAGAGCACGAAGGTACTTGCAAGGGCTGCGCATTAGGTACGAATATAAAAGCCCCCTTTCATAGTAGAGAAAATAGATCTAAGTGTATTTTAGAGCTTATTCAGTCTAATTTATGTGGTCCTATGTCTGTTCCTTCTTCGAGTGGTTTCTTGTATTATGTTCTTTTCATTGATGATCACTCTAGGAAGACTTGGATTTATTTTTTGAAATCTAAAGAGTCTGAGGAAGTATTGGATAGGTTTAAAGAGTTTAAAGCCTTAGTAGAAAATATTTCTAGTAAAAGAATTAAGGTCCTCATATCTGACAATGGTGGAGAATACACCTCTGGTAGTTTTCGAAATTTTTGTATTGATGCAGGGATTAAGAGGGAGTTCTGTGTTCCCTATAATCCCAACAAAACAGTGTTGCAGAAAGAAAGAACAGAACGATTGTGGAAGCAGCAAAGGCCATGATCCATGATCAAGATTTGCAAACCTTCCTATGGGCAAAGCTTCCAGGACAGCTGTGTATGTTCAGAATAGAAGTCCTCATAAGGTCTTGGAGAATATGACTCCAGAAGAAGCCTTTACAGGAAGAAGCCTGAAGTCAGTCACTTGAGGATCTTTGGTTGTCCTGTCTATGTTCATGTTCCCAAGGAAAATTGAACCAAGCTGAGCCTTCTCAAGAAGGGAATATTTGTGGGCTACAGTGAAAAAACACATACAACCTACATTCCAAGTCGGGATAGAGATCAGTAGGGATGTCACATTCGAGAAGATGTTGCATTCAGGAGATCCAGAGGGATTCATATGGAGATTGATAATGAAGAGTCTCCTCAGGATATGGAAGTTGACCATACTCCTGAGATTCAGAGGGAGACTATGGGACCAAAGGAAGATCTTGATCCAGTTGAACCCTTGGAACCTACTGATGGGCCTACCGACATTGTTATTGGGAGAAAGAGACCTCTATGGGCCAGTCGCACTATGCAAGAGGCTGAAAGCTTTGTAGCTCCAGAGGCACATTCAGAGAAAGCAAAAGACCACATAAGTTCTTCAGTTATGTTGCCTTGATGAGTTAGATTATAGAATCCGAGCCTACCTGTGTTGAGGAAGCATCTAGTCATCAAGTTTGGAGATGCTATGACAGAGGAGTATCAACAATTCTTAAGAATGATGTTTGGGATATTGTTCCTAGACCCGAGGGCAAGTCTGTGGTATCTCTAAATGGCTATTCAAGATTAAGCATCTTTGAGATGGAAGCATTGAGAAGTACAAGGCAATATTTGTGGCTCGTGGGTTCTCTCAGAAAGAGGGAGTTGATTATGGTGAGGCTTTTCTGTTGCTCTACACTTGTCAGAACCATCATTGCTACTACATCAAAAGATGGAAGATTCACCGATGGATGTGAAGACAGCCTTTCTCAATGGAGTGATTGAGGAAGAGGTTTATATAGAGCAACCGATGGATTTGAGGTTCATGGGAAGGAGTCTCATGTTTGCAAGTGAAGAAGGCCTTGTATGGTCTTAAGCAGGCTCCTCGTGCATGGTACGAAAGGATTGATCGGTACCTATCAAGTTTGGGCTTCTTGAAGAATGATGCTGATTCAAATCTCTACTTCAAGGTAATCAATGGTGATGCATTAATTTTGGTTTTATATGTTGACGATCTGATCCTTACTGGAGAAGATCACCTGATTCTTGAATGTAAGAAGGAATTGACTTCTAAATTTGAGATGAAGGACCTTGGGCTCATGCATTACTTCCTTGATTAGAAGTCTGGCAAAACCAGATGAGATGATTCTAAGTCAAGGAAAGTATACCATTGATATACTTAAGAGATTTGGCATGATGGATTGCAAATCCATGTCTACACCTATGGAGACCAATCTACATAAATTGAAGGAGGCTGCAGCTAGTTCAAATTTGGTGGATCCTACATTGTACAGACAACTGATTGGATCCTTGATGTATCTAGTTAACACTAGACCTGATATTTGCTATGCAGTGAGTGCACTTAGCCAGTTTATGTGTGATTCGAGACAGATACATCTTGTTGCAGCTAAACATATCTTGAGATACTTGCGTGGCACAGTTGGATATGGGTTGAGATATACTTCAGATGCAGATTTGGAGTTACATGGTTTCACCGATTCTAATTGGGCAGGTGTCACAGATCGGAAGAGCACCTTTGGTTGTTGCTTCAGTTTGGGTTCTGCTATGATTTCTGGTAGCAGAGCAATCATCTGTAGCAGTACAGCAGAGGCAGAATACATTGCAGCTTGTATGGCAACTCGAAAGCAGTGTGGCTTCATAAGCTCCTTGCGAGATTTGTTTGGACAATCCATGGAGCCTACTATCATTCATTGTGACAATCAGAGTTGTGTGAGGCTTTCTGTCAATCCTATGTTTCATGACAGAACCAAGCATGTTGAGATCAAGTACCACTATATTAGAGATATGGTACTACGAATACGGAGTGACATTAAGATGGCGATAGCAGCATCGCGATATTCTCACCAAGCCTCTCGCCAAGATAAAGTTTGTGTACTTCGAGATAAGCTTGGTATGGTGGAGAATCCAGCCTTGACTGAGTATGAGTCTCAGTATCAGTGAGCCTTGTTAATGCATTTTCTTCTGAGACGGAAGAATTTGAGGTGCAAGCTTGTTAATGCATTTTCCTCTGAGACAAAGGAATTTGAGGTGAAAGCCCTTGTTTCCACCCTTTGAGCTGAGTCATGGTGGATGTCATGTGTGAGACTCCATGACATATGTTGTACTTGTGTTTCACCCTCTGAGAGAGTCATGGTGAAAGTCACGTTGAGGTGACAACATCACGCAAGTGATGAACACTTGTACTTATCATATTATGGTTGATATCGAGACGATATCTAATATCACGTTGAGGTGATATTCTTCTCTTCATATCTGGTTGTAGCCAATATGATGGACATCATATTGAGATGATTTGTCTTGTGCAGCTGGAAGTTCTCTCCCTAGCTGAGAGGGAGTGTTAATGATATTTACAACTTCGGGCGATCCTTCTAGCTCAATCCAATTGGAGGAAACATAAATTAAATGATAGCCCTTCGGCTATTTAATTTATATTCATTTTGTATTGACTTACATTTAATGAGGAGGCGCGAATGTTATAAGGCCGACCTCATTCCTTATTTATTATTATATTCTCTCTTGGCAACATTATAGTCTGGGCTGACCTTCATTGGAAATTATAATTTATCTTGGCCGACTTGTTATTTGTTTAATCTCTTCTTGAGGCCGACTTTGTTCTTGTAGAGGTGCAACCTCTCACATAATATTGTATATATAGGAGATCAATTGTCTCTCTTGAGATATCATCTAGTGCGAATTTCTTATTAGAGATTGCGAATATTATCAAGGGCGAATTCTATTCTGTCAAAGTGCGAACTCCTTCAAGTGCGAGCTGTGAAGTGCGATTTCAGTCAAGTGCGATCTGTGAAGTGAATTCCTTCAAGAGCTTCAAGTACAGATTGCGAATTGTTCAAGTACAGATTGCGAATTGTTCGAGTACAGATTGCAATTTCCTCTAAGGCTGAATTGAATCTGAAGGAGAGTCAGTTTGTTTTTTCTGTTCTTGCATCTTGCACAGGTGCTGAATATTGGCTTTGTGTTAGGCCTCATTGTAAAGAGAATTGTTGCCACTGTTTAAATATAAGAGAGATCTTTGTTGCTGGGTTTTTCTCCCTCAAGAGGAGGGTTTTCCCAGGGTATCTGCTGTGTTATTGTTTCTGTTTTGAATTATTTTTCTGTGCATATAATCTGTTCACTAAAATTTACACATCAGATGTGAAGATCAACGGACAAAATATCCCTTCTTATGGCTTTAAAGACTCAAGATATCATCCACACCAAATTGGAAGCAAAGTGCATATTGTCAAAGGTGTGAATAAACAAAACCAGCCTAAGAGAAATCAAACAAGATCACCAGAATCACTACCTGTTGTAGTGAGTCTCTCATCTGATGAAGAAGATGACTATGGCTCTTCAGAAAAGAGAAACGCGATTATGGAAGTCAAAATTTAAATAGGCAACATGATAATCATGTTTAGTTATAGAGAGTTATCTATAATTGATGAAATAAAGGTGGACTACACATGTATATGTCAATGTCAGAGGAACATATGAAGTGAAAATGACAAAAATTTTAGGTCAGAAGTACATATCAGCTATTCAACATGACTCTCCCTTTGAGTTTGGCAGAGATGGTAGCAAATTCTTTCCATGCTTTTTTCTATTTGATTTTTATGCTGACAACATGTGCACTGTTTCCAAAAACATGTATCGAAGTATCAGGTTCCTAAATGTAGCAAAACAGCTCAAGGAGCAACAAATGGTTGGACCAGGCCATAGTGAGTCTAAACTCCAGAAAGAGCTGAACTGACACATAACAACTGCTGAATCTTTTGGTGAATACGAACTAGTGTAGTTAGCTTTGATGGAGTCAAGGATACTTGTGCATGTGACTATAGATACAAGAATTGATATTCTCTATTAGGCACTGTACATTCAAATGTTGAACAGTACCTATGTCAAGATGGCTCTCTTCCCTTTTGGACTCTTATAGACTTAATTATGAAACCATGATCTCACTCCAAAAAGTCCTTGCTATATGTGGGCACATTACAATTTGAGATTAGGATCATGCCTTTATAAACTCATTCCCATCTCTCCAGTAGAAAGAGAAGAAAAACAAAATTAGCAAAGTTACAGGTGTTCGTAGGGAGTTGACAGCTGCAGAAATATATTGCTACAAATTAATTTCGCTGGCTTAATTGGTCACGTGAAATTTGATAAGACTGAAAAATTTTCTTGGTTCTACTTTTCAAACCATCAATGGAGCTGGACTAGGATGTTTCAAGGTTAAAAACCATTGCCGTTGAACTCCTAAATAATATAGGATGTAATATACTAATTTATCAAAAGATCTCAACTATGAGATGAGTTGATTTGGAGCTTTTAAGATCCAGTGTTGTAGTATTGGTGGATGGTATTGTATAACAAGAAACTATTAAGCTAATTACAATCTAATACATTCCTCTTACTAGAACATTTGTGGTTAATGGAATTGGGCACAAGTCACAGCTGCTTGTGTCATAAGGGTATTTGGTGGACAATCACATGTTTTTTTCTTGTAAGAGCTACAAATGAAATTCTCAAGTACAAAGGTTAACAAATGGGGCATTCTATAGCAACTTGTATCCTGCTTATCATTGAAGGCCACTCAAGTACAACACTTTGTTTAGACATTTTATCAAACAATTTGTAAGGACCCCTATGGTACCACTCTATAGGTAGGTGTAATGGAGTGAATTTGCACCCCTTGCAAATTCCCCATTTACACCCCTTACCTTAGAAAAATCAAATCCGACAATGCTTTTCCAACTCACCCATCCGATTCCCACCCACTTGGTAGCTATCTGTAGTGTCGGTGGGGGAATTTTTGTTGGGGACGTCTACGCAACGCACAAACGTATGTGCAACATGCCATCATCCTGACAGGATTCCCGCCTCTAGAATCTATAGAGGCATTACACTTCTCCATTGGCAATGAAGAGTAATGCCCCTGCGCCCTTGACCGACCTCGAACGGCTCTTTTGGACTGCTACTTACCTTCAAATGTCTATTTTTCTCATTCAATCCAGCTTCTTCACACTCCTACACATTCAATCAATCTTCTTGAGCATTCTACACTTCACTTCACAGCATTCTCCACCATTTTTGAAGCTCCAAGTTGACATTCTGCTACTTCCACTCTCGTTGTTGTGGCAACGGTTGCAACTACAAGCTTGCGAGCTCGCATCTCCCTTCACATGCTCGAGGGCATATTGTTTGGGAGGTGATATCCATTTCATTTAGCATCGTTATTTGATTTTGTAGCACACTGTTGTTACCATTGCTTGGTATTACTTTCTACCCATTCTTTCTTTATCACATTTTCTATATCATGGCTATTCTAGGTGTCCGTGGAGGTGGGAACATCGAAACAGGGGTTTGACTGTAGCAAGCCCCGAAATAGCCCCAACATTTTTCCCCATTCTACTGTGTGTAGATGTTCACATTTGTGTGGATCTTGCGAGAGGCTGGACCACTCATAAGTTGCATTTCTACAACCTTGCTCTTGTCAAATTCTAGTTAGAACCTTAAAGCATTTCTCTCATTATTTAGTTATTCTGTCATTTTCTATTTTCAATATTGCATTAAACCGCATTAGTCAAGTAGTTAGCACATCTTTGTGATTTCAAATTGAATCTTGCGCTTTTTGTCCGTACGGACGCCATGCACCAGTGAGACACCAGCGCGTCACGCTATCGTCCTTGTTCTGCACTGCTGTCCTCTAGCAGAGAGCTATCTGAGGCAGAGTCTAAGATCCAAAAACCTGCTCTCTTAACCCCTTGAAACTATCGGGTTAGTAGAAAGACAGAAGTACTAAGAGTGCTCTTCTTTCTCTACCTTAAACACTTTGCAAACTCTTGAACCTTCCATCTAGCTTGAGGTAGATTAGGGCAGCTAATTGTTCTAGACCCTCCGTGACCTAGGCTCCTAAGCAGTCGATCCCCCTCCTCTACAGTAGGATATGTCCAAGGGGAATGGACATCCATCAAATCATAATGGAAGTAGGATTTTTGTTGGATATTATAGAGATGTGCCTGGGCTAGAGAAAGAGCCCAAAATCCTATGGGTCAGATAGAAGTTGTTCTTGTATCTCACTACTAGAAGATGTAAGGCAATTGATTCAAAATTATTAGATGTGTATGTAAACTATTAAAACATACACAAGAAACATGGATTGTTTGACAAAATGCCTTGTATCATGACATACCTATAGAAGATTTTTGGTGTATGTGGAGGCAATCAAATTCATGGAGTGATGAAGAATTGGGATATAGCACATGAGTATGTCAACTTGGATGCATCTATTTTAGATCATGCCAAAGCCAATATAGATAATGATGAGGCTCCAACACATGATGGTAATATAGCTAGTGGGAGTGGCACTACAGTTGCTTGTGGTATAAACCATGTTGAACCAAATGATGAATTAGATCTAGATGCTTTTGATGGAGAGGAAGATACATTTTATTTTTATATTTACTATTTTCAATATTTGAGATGATTTGACATATAGATATATATAATATATATTTTATGATATAACATTCAATTATCAATTATCTTTTCAATGTAGAGAGTAAGATGTAGATATATGATATTTACAAAATTACATGTTGTGAATTATTATTGACATATAGATGTATGAATGAATTACGAAATCCATTTTCACTTATGTGTTTAACTTATTTTTAGTATCAAGTATCAAATATATTTTAAATTCTATATAGACTTTAGAGTATATTTTTGTGTCTATATACATATATAGTTGTACCTATACTAGGGGAAAATATTGCCAAATTAATGTACCCGAATCTTGGACCCAAGCACATTCCTGCACCCATACCAGAAACTTAGCCTAAGACATTGCTTAAAACAAAGATCTGGTTTCTATAGTGCTCTAAACATTCTATATCATAATTAGCGAACTCAGCAAGAGTCGCTCAATACTCACAAAAAAATTGTCACAACAATTTTTTCCAAAGTTTACTAATAGAGTTTTATTGCAATTTTTGGCAAGTTTTCCAGCAAGCCCAAGCCCTTGACTCACACCGCATGTCAAAAACATAGAAAAAAAACTCTAAGAACACTATTTTTCGGCTTTATAAACATTGTTTTTGCCTTTTAAAAAATTGTGAAAATGGTGTGTGCCATGAAGGTCTATGTGGATTTGAAAGTCTTCATTTGAAGCGGGGGCTCCACCCCTTGACACCTCCTTGTATTGCAAGTTTCCATGAGGGGTGCTGCCCTCAGAACCACCAAACTCATTTGATACATTTTGGCATAAAATTTATGAATTTTCTTAATTTAAGTATTTTTTAAGTTGTCGAGTTTTATTGAGTTTTTGTCAAGTCAAAAATATTTGAGTTTTACACATTCTCACTTCAACTGAGTAAATCAGAATTTGCATTCAAAAGTTTAAGAGTGAAAGAAACTATGGCCATATGTCCTCCCAAATAGAGATATCTTCTAGTCCCAATCATGAATTCTAACAAAGCAATGAATAAGCACAGGTGCCCTTAATATCACCTTAACACACGATGCAAAGCTTGCATGAAACAATTGCATAAACTTTAAAGTGTTGTGCAACTAAAATTCAAAGCTGTACTGGAATACATATGGAAACCCATATATTATAATTAAATAAGCAAAACGAATAATAGGTGTAGAGGAATTTCAACATCAAACAATGGCTCCAAACAAAGAGATTTGATTAAATTATAAGGTTTTATCTAGATAAAGAATTACTCACAGTATGTTTCAAATTGTTGAACTTTCCTCAAATTTTCTATCCATTCTTGGTACATCATTCATCTGAGCAGCGTTTTGCCATCCAAAGCAGCAAACACCAATAATCTTTACTGCATATTTTTGCATCACAAATGAATCATTCCATAAAATCCAAAATAGAACCACATATCCATATTCTATAAATTGAAAAATAAAAAATAAATGAAGATAAATGTACAAAAGATAACATTTAGCAATGCTTGAGAGGAAACTAAGAATTAAAATAACTAGTTGGTAATATTTTTAAAATAATGCAATTGTGGAAAACGTGAACTAAGAGATATTTCATTGTATTTGCAAAACTATGATATCCCTAAGGTAAAAGAATATTTAATAATAAAACAGAATAATAGAGGCATTACTAGACCTTGCAATACAGGGTGCTTCTTCTCCTGAATTTTTATGCGTTAACCAACTTGTGAATTTTGTGAAATAACAGAAATCTATAATTGATTTGCACATTTTTGTTATTCAATCCCAAAGACCCAAACATCCTTTGATATAGAAGAGAAGTATTATTCCTTCTACATATAGGAACAGAGATTTGAAGAATGGTGCATTAGAGATGCCTCATCATAACACTCAATATTTAAAATTCCAAAGCCTTTTGATAACAAGGGCTGCCATGTGGCTAGTTCCTGCCTAAGTTGCTGCCTTTCCTTTACATGCAATTTATTTATCTTAACAACTACAAGTATAGAGATGAAACTTTATTTGCTTCTTATTACATCTTTCCTCTTACCAACACTATTGGGAAGCACTACTTTTCATTTGTTCCATGTGCAAACTTTTAAAATGAATTTCATAATCAACTATCACTATAATTCATAAGGGGACAAAAAGTCTAGGGAATAAGGATTGTCCAAGCTTAACCCATAAAGAGCACTAAATATTAAATGCCTATTCTATAACGTCCCCTTTTTGAGCGAGCATCAGAATTGGAGGTTTAGCCTATCATTGGATCTTCGTAGGCTAATAATGGTGATTAGAGGGCCCTGTTTTGGAGATATCGGGTATCTTAGCTGGCAGTTTGCAGTGTTTGGCATCTCTAGATCCTTGGCTTATTTCGAGGCAATGTTATTCAGGGGTTTCTAGATTCATTTGTATACACTTACTATTTATAGTAAGTCAATTGGATGATAGAGGTCAACCTTACTACTTATAGTAAGGCCCCCTAGTGAGCAATGAGTTCAGTGGGCTACCTCTTGGTGCAGACGGAATTGATTTATGAGGTTTATTATTAGAGTTATGAGGTTTTAATTATTATTAAAGTAATGCTTTAATAATAATTAATTATTATAAAGTGCACATCATTAAATGTTTTTTATTGACTTTATTATGAAAGGGATATTTAATGATTATAAAGTCAAATTATTAAAAGTGCATTTAAGTCTTATTGGGTGCCCACTTTAAGAGGTATATTATAAAGTCAACAAAAGCAAATAAATTATAACATTTTAAATGATTAAAAGGCCTTTTGGAAATCGTGCTATTTGGGAAAAGATATAAAAAGGGCACTCAAAAGAATTTTCATTGTCTTTGATCATTTTCATTCAACTTGGCTTTGTGCTTTAGCATTTTGGAGGTGGAAACTAGGATTTTCAGCTGCAAGCAAACTTGGAGGGCATAGCTTCTCTTTGATTCGAGCATTCTAAGGGTGTGAAAGATCATCTAAGGTTTGCTAATGAGGTGACTTTATCTTAGAAGTCACATTGTGCTTAATAGGAGTGAAAATTTCAAGATATTTCTAGGGTTTGAAGGATTCAACAAAATATTGCAAAGAAGAAATTGTTGTTCTGCTGCTACAGTGTCGTGAATAGTGTCATGCTACAGTCTGAACTACAATACCGTCACTACAGTACCGCGCTACAATGATAGGGCTTTGTTTTTGGCATTGATGCTAATCTAAGGGGCAAATTAATGACTGCAATATGATGTAATCAGAAAACTTAATCTCCTTTTAGTCTAATTATTTCTGAGTAGCAGTTTATGGTTGACATGATCGTTGTAAGTTTCAAAGGCATTGTTACCAATCTGAATATTAGTTTCAGAATTGTTAAAGCCTAATTTAAGTTCTGGATTGTCATATATGAGTGAATCAATCAGTATTTAATACTCACTGATCATTGTATAAACTGCTGCTTAAGTCTGGGTTGTTCAACCTAGTAATTAGATTGGTCAATGTTCAAAAAATTAGTGAGTTATCTTGTTGGGCGATCTGATATACTGCTGCTACCTATGCATGGGATTATTCTGGGAGCTGCATGGACATTAGGGAAGTGTTGGTTGTGTGAAGGAGGCGATTACATCCAATTTGGGCATAGGTGTCTGTCTTAAGAAGATAATATCACAATCTGGAAACTATTGTGCATTCACTCTAGGCTGTGGCATCTAGATAACCAGGTTTGGGTACTAATCTTCATTACCTCTTATTCTCATATATGGCATTGTATCAGTCACATGGTTCATTGTAATTGTATGAGCAATATCGTTGTTTTGTAAGGTCTGATATAAGTTATGGGTTGTCCATAATTAGGTAATCAGTTATTACTCGTACTCAGAAATATATTGGTTAAATGTTGTTCAAGTATAAGGGCATATCAAATGTTGTAAGCAGTGAACCCCGGGGACGCGTCCCCCCCTCTAGGCCCTAGCGTCTCTGGAACGGGGACATCCCAGAGACGTGGGGACGGCGTTCCTATGTCTCCGGCGGCGCCACCGTTTCTTGGCTTGCCGCCGGAGATGCCGAGGGAGACGCCTGAGCGTCCCTCGAGCGTCTCGGGGACGCCCAAGCATCTCCCACTGCGAACAGCCAAAAGGCACATAAAAACTTAAATTTAAAACATTTTTTTAATATTTTATTGGTTCTATTCGAACCCTAAGGGCATGTGGGGCCCATCTAAACTCTAACATGCCTTCAAAAGGCCCTCTAATCTTCATTTTTATTCACATTTGCATTTCTACTTGTTTGCTACAGCAAGAAGAAGAAGAGTGAAGGCTGAGGAAAGAGTGATTGGAGGAGTGAAAGGAGTGATTGCAAGTGAAAAAGGAGTGTCAAGGAGCAAGAAGAAGAAGAGGAGGAAGATTCTTCACCTTGTTGAAGAGATTTTTCAAGCAAAAGGTAGGGTTTTTAACTGATTTTTTATTTTATTTTCTGATTTTCAATGTTCTTTCATTTCTTGTTGTTTCATTTTTTAATTTTTCTTATTTCATTTCTAAATTCTTGTTGTTCCATTTTCTAATTTCTAAATTAATTTAGAATCTTAGATTTTGTTTTGCAATTTAAAATTTGTTGAAAAATTTAAAATATAGAGTTTTATTTTTTAATTTTAAAGTAGGGCATAGGCTGAAACTATGTGTTTATTGAATTTTTTTTCATTTTGTGAAATGCAGTGTCAAAATAAGCTCCCATAGTCATGAAATGAGTGAGGATGAGATGGAAACTAATTCTCATAGTGCAAGCCAATCAGAATATGAACCTGAGCATGAGGATGAGCACAATGAGGGGGGTGAGCATGGGTCAAATCCAGAAGGGCATACTAGTTCCATAGCTAGTGCACTAGTTTCTACTGATTGCCCTTCCCAGCTTTTGGCAAAGTGGGCTAGGGGTCCTTATGATCCCAAATCTCCTCTCAAACAGTTTGCAACAAGAATAACAGCCCCAACGTCATCAACTGGTGGTACGAGGAAATGGCAATGCAACATTTGTGGTGATGATTGGTTTGGGAGCATCACCAGAGTTAATGCACACTTCCTCTTTTGGCCAGGAAAGGGTGTGGGAGCATGCGATTTTTTGAAGAAAGCTAAAAATTTGAAATACAGAATTGAGTTCAACAAGCTTTGGGGTGTTCCAGATGACGTGGCAATTCCAATGCCTACTACCTTGTCTGGTAGGCAACATATTCAGACTATTCAGCAGATTCAGGAGCAGCAAATGCAGAGGCAGCCACATATTTCTACTCCTACATTGCATCAGAGAGCAGGAACATTGTCAGGGTCAGCCTCAGGACCGTCATCCACTTATAGCACTATGGCTGAATCACAACAGGGCAAGGGGAAACGCAAGATGCAAAGTCAGCCTAACCCCATAGCTGATTTATTTAATGTGCACCTGAGGGATCAGATAGATGATTCCATTGGCAGGTTCTTTTTTGCCAATGGAATCCCATTCCATGTAGCTCGATCTCCTTATTATAAGGAGATGATGTCGATGGTGGCGAAGGGAGGACCATCATATGTGCCACCAGGTGAGCACAAATTGAGGACCACGATCTTGGATAACAACTATGCCAAGATCAATTCATTGATGGAGACGATGAGGGCATGTTGGGAGGAGTCTGGATGTAGCATAGTTATGGATGGGTGGACGGACATTAGGCATCGTCCACTCATCAATGTTATAGTTACATGCTCAGAGGGGCCATTCTTTCTCAGGGCGGTTGATTGTTCAGGGCATCGAAAAGATGTTGATTTTCAGTTTGAGATCCTTCGGGCAGCTATTGAGGAGATTGGGCCACAAAATGTGGTCCAAGTAGTGACAGATGCAGCACATGTGTGCAGAGCTGCAGGGAGGCTTATAGAGGCATCATACCGACACATTTGGTGAACTCCATGTTGTGTGCATGCCATGAACAATGCACTCAAGGACATGGGGAAGATTGAGTGGATTAGAGGAGTGGTCAACAATGCTAGAGATGTGCAGATGTATATCTGCAACCACCACACTTCACATGCCATCTTCAGGAGCTTCGCGAAGGAGTTCTTGAAACTAGTTGAGACCAGATATGCATCCTATTTCATTCTTTTGGAGAGAATGCTTGAGTTGCAAGAGCCACTGCAACTCATGGTTATGACACAAGAATGGAATCGTTGGGATGGGGCCAGGACAGAGCAGGGGAAGAGGGTGAAGGAGATAGTGAAGAGTGATGCATTTTGGCATGATGCAAAATATATTGTCACCATCATTACACCAGTTGTACAAGTCATCAGATATGGGGATGGGGATGCACCTAACCTTGGGGAGGTGTATGAGTGCATTGATTCTATGCTTGGTCAGATGAGGGCAGTTGTGCGAGAGGACCCCACTTTAGCATTCTACAATGTTTACATTCAGCCTATTATTCAGCGTAGATGGGACAGCCTAAACACTCCCTTGCACATGGCTGCTTATGCATTGAATCCGAAGTGGTACATGCCTAGGCCTGGGAGAGTTACACCGATTCAGGATGATGAGGTGAAGGAAGGGTTCTTCAAATGCATTGATAGGATGTATGATGCTGAAGCTGCTGGCAACATTCGCACTGAGTGGACGAAATTTGCTACTCTTAGGGGTTATAAGGCTGCAGCAAAGGCGGACATAAGAACTATGGCACAGGAGGATCCGATTTTGTGGTGGACTTGTCATGGACCGAAATCACTGACTACCACACTAGCCATTCGTTTGCTGTCCCAGGTTTCTAGTTCTTCAGCTTCTGAGAGGAACTGGTCTACTTATAGCTTCATCCACTCTCTTAAGAGGAATAGACTTACCTCTAGGAGAGCAGAGAAGCTAGTGGTTGTACATAGTGCCTTGCGTATCACTGACCGCAGGACACGTGTGTACAAGGAGAGCCCAGCAGCACGATGGGATGTAGAGCCAGAGGAGCCATCACAGATTGATGAGGATGAGGATGCTTCAGATATAGGGTTGGTTGGTGTTCCTTTGGCGGATCTTGACCTTGAGGAGTCCAGTGGTTCCAGTGATGAGGAGTTTGCCGACCTCCCGAGGGATGATTAGAGGCCTCTGCCTCCTTCACTACATTTTGTCATTTTGACATTTTGATTTTGTACTTGTTTTGATATCATATAATCATGCTACTCATTGTAATCATCTTTATAATCAGATATTTTTGATATAATATAATAGAAATCTTCCATTTGCCGATTCAACAATTGTTACATTGTAGTATTGAGTATTACTATTCTAATTTCTAATTAGTAATTCGATATTGAAAACTTCAATATTCAATGTTCAATGTTCAAGTACTAATTTAGTATTTCAATTTTGCTATTTTACTTCTTAATAGTCTTATACATCTTTTCATAACTAGCATTTTAAGTACCATATGTATAGTATATAGTATATACACCCGCCCCTCCGCCGTCCCCCGTCCCAAAATTGAGGCCCCTTTGTCCCCAGTCGAACCCCCCCGTCTCCCACGGTGGAACATAGGTTGTAAGCATATATATGATTGAAGTTAATAAATCAATCTTTGAGTTGTTTATTAAGGGATTACAATTCCGATTTGTATTTCTGATCAGTCTTAAAGTGTGTGATCAGTTCATAGTAATGTTCTAAGTGAAATGCCTTAACTGTTGTACACATGTTTATGTCACTGAGATCTTATTTACTCGTCCTCTATATATAGTTGTTCATTACAATACAAGAAATCAATGATGCACTCAGTTAGCTAATGATTGTGTGTGGAAGTCATGTTATTTATCATCCTTCATGTTCAGAAAATGTTGTCATGCATAACCAGATCGTCTATACTCAATTGACAAATGAAACATGTCAGCTTAAGCGTTTTGGAACAATTATCGTCCAATTTGGGGTGGGACACTTCAGTGGTATCAAAGCAGTTTCCTACCATCCTTTTGGGTGAGTCATTAAAATTTAAAACAAAGGAAAGATGGCTTTAGATAAATCCACTATTGAATTGATGCAGAATTTATATGATCTAATGAAGGATCCTGAAACTAAACGGGGATATTTAATGTTGTTTGGAAAATCTAAACAAAAGGATAAGAAAAAAGAACTGCTTCAAAATGATTTTCAACTTACAAGTGATCATGGACAAGGAGTTGCAGCAAGCAATGAGAATGGACTAGAATGTGATGATAAACATATTGGGGAAGCTAATGAGGAGCAGGTAGAAGAGCATAGGTTCAAATCTGAAGTGATTGATGATGAGAAAGTTTTACATCATGATAGTGGTTTGGTAGAACCCCGGGATGATATTATCAACACTAATGGAGATGATATCAGCCTTGAAAACAATTCTGATTTTTGCAACAGCAGTCAGATTTTTTTGCATTAGCATGAGATAACAGCCATGACACATGAGGGTGATGGTTGTGTGGGCTTGTCTAATGTTGATACTCAAGATTTGGGTGATAATGATGCAATAGGTGTCATGGATTCAAGCCACAACAAGTTTTATTTTACCAATCTGCCTTTGAAGGATGGGAATGAATTAGAAAATCTACTTAATGATGATGGGTTTTAAAATAGCTTTTTGGATGTGCATGCATCTACTTTGAAAGAGGAAGTGTGTGATGATAATGTCAAATTAGTAGCTTCCAACATGTCATTTGAGCCATCCCATGAGGTACATAACAGTAGTACCTATGTTGATGATGTGTGCAAAGTTGATGGCACACATGATACTTACCAATCAGTGAGTGATGGTGATTCAGCCTCTTATCATAGTCCTGATTCCACATCAGAAAATTCGTGTGGAAATAATTTGTCATAGGGGTCTCCTCTCTTAGCAGGGCAATTGAAGGTGAACAAAGGCATGATTTCTACAGTCTTAGAACAATTTGATGTTGCTCGACAATTGTTGGCAAATTATTGTTGGAGTACTAAAACTAATGAGCACTAAAACTAATGAGCACTATAATAGTGGACTTTCCCTTGCAAAGTTTCATGCACTTAGAGAAGCATTGGGGGTAATGAAAAATAATTACCTACAGTTACTATCTAATAGAGATTATCTTCTCAAGTGGGATGGAATCTATTATGATGTGTTAAAAGGGAAAAAGGAGGAGGTTGATGAGCTCGCTTATGAGCTTGAGGTTACCATGGACTCATTGAAGAGCACTCATATGGCCCTTCAAGAGTCTAAGTCATAGATTGATGAGCTTATCGTGGAGTTGAGCTCAGTGCGGTCTTCATCACCTACAGATACAGTTCAGGTATCTATGGCAGCAATTGGTGATAAGCGTACATCCATGAATTGTGATAATGTGCATAATGAGGATGTGGCAACATCCATCTCAATTACAGGCGCAGGTGACACAGATGGGATGAGTATGGATAAGTTTAGCAAGGAACAATATGTTACATCTAGTGTTCCTGAGGATAGTTCCATTTCAAGTGATGCAGAGAGTTGTGTGACGGATCACAGCTTTGTTCCATATTTTTCATAGGAGGTATGCAGGGCGTCATCTAATGGGGAGTTTAGTACTCATGTTGATTTGTTTCCCTCACCTGGAAGCAAATCAAAGATTTCATCCCATGCAGCTTACCGTGGAGTTGAGCTTAGTGTGGTCTTCATCACCTACAGATACAATTCAAATATCTATGGCAACAATTGTTGATGAGCATACATCCATGGATTGTGATAATGTGCATAATGAGGATGTGGCAACATCCATCTCAATTACAGGCGCAGGTGACACAAATGGAATGAATGCTTTGGATGAGTTTAGTAGGGAACAATGTGTTGCATTTGGTGTTCTTGAGGATAGTCCCATTTCAGGTGATGCAGAGAGTTGTGTGACTGATCACAGCGTTGTTCCATCTATTTCATAGGAGGTATGCAGGGTGTCATCTAGTGGGGAGTTTAGTACTCATGTTGATTTGTTTCCCTCTCTTGGAAGCAAATCAGAGATTTCATCCCATGTAGCTGATTTGGGTCAACATCCTATTGAGCCACAAAGATGGAGGGATCAATTAAAGGTCACTAGAGAGAAGGTTGATCAAACCTTATCTTGTTTTGATTGCACACATAAGTATGTCGAGTACCTCCTTTGGTCAAAAGAATTTCAAGAGAGATAGTATGGGGTCTCAACTGGTACTCCTATTTGTAGTTTGCAGTTTATCAAGAGCACTTTGGAGGAAATAAAATCTGAACACCTCCATTTGCTTCATGATAGAGATTATGCTATTGGGTACGCAGAGAGGGGTTGCAAAACATCTACCCAATTAGCCATTCAGGATCGGAGACATGAGCCATCTTCTAATTCAGGAGATGAGAGTGATGAGGAGTGTGTTCCCCATGACTATGACAATCAGCCATTGACGTAGGTAGGTGCATTCTATCTTGACTACATAGTTAGGAGTGCTCATCACTTCTCCTTTAGTCCACACACAGATGACTTGATGATGCGTAGGTGTGGTTTGGCTTGGAAGATATATCATCCATTGGGGGATGAAGTGTTACCATCTATAGAAGATGGAACTAGGGACTACAAGTGCTCGACTTAGTTGTTTGCAGGGGATTGCTTGCAAGATCAGAGATTAGATTTCCATCATGCTCATATGTATCTGACAGAGCCATCTTCTGATTCGGGAGATGAGAGTGATGAGGAGTGTGTTCCCCATGACTATGACAATCAGCTATTGACATAGGTAGGTGCATTCTATCTTGACTGCATAGTTAGGAGTGCTCATCACTTCTCCTTTAGTCCGTACACAGATGACTTGATGATGCGTAGGTGTGGTTTGGCTCGGAAGATATATCATCCATTAGGGGATGAAGTGTTACCATCTATAGAAGATGGAACTAGGGACTACAAGTGCTCGACTTAGTTGTTTGCGGGGGATTGCTTGCAGGATCAGAGATTAGATTTCCACCATGCTCATATGTATCTGACAGAGTTGGCTACTTCTTGGTCTCAAATATTTCCATTGGAGACATGGTTTTAGGGAGGTTGTGGTGTCAGTAGGCATGATGGCTTGGTTAGTTCTTTCCAAGGTGACGGAGGAGAGTTAAATCATTTCCTCGACTTGGGAGATCGGCATAGGGATGATTCTCCATCATTATATGTTCCTGTTAGCATCATTTGTTTTCCCATTGGTTAGACTTGCAGTCTTGGGGGTGTTGTTTCACTTCATATTAGCAATTTAGGAGGAGCAATTACATATCTTCCAACACCCATGAGAGATAGTCGTCACATCCATAGGAGGTTTGCAAAGGATGGGGAGAGTTGTTGCGATAGTACTCTTATCTCTTCAGGATTGTTAGATGTGAGCTTCGGTTGTATTGGGATCCAGGTCGTGTCCAGTTCAGCACTATAGTTTGGATGGATCCCATTGTGTTGCTTCACCACTCTCAGCATGCTGAAGTAGTTATCAAAGTAGTGCAGTGGAAGTACATGGGTGATATGCATGGCAGACTTCCATTTTGGGTTTCTGCTCCAGGGATATTATGCAATGTTTTTATGATTGCTAGATTGTCCTACATTGGGGTAGTTGCCTCTGGTGTTGCTAAGCCTAGTTTGATTCCTACCCTATGGATTTAGTGGATATATTGTTGGCACTCTATAGATTGCTATGGGATCCTCCTTGTGCATCAGGATTCCAATCAGGGTTTGTTGATGAATATTTCAGTGTGTACATTGTGTGGTTTGCATATAGTTTCACCTCTGAACCACATGTACACGAGCTGATTTCGATGCACAAATCTTGTGGGCATGAGTTGGACAGTTGGTATTATGTTTATCCTTGCGCAG
This sequence comes from Sequoia sempervirens, assembly GCA_007258455.2. Lineage (NCBI taxonomy): Eukaryota > Viridiplantae > Streptophyta > Pinopsida > Cupressales > Cupressaceae > Sequoia > Sequoia sempervirens. Next base: position 58,814 of record VDFB02328228.1, read on the forward strand.
TTGTGTTTATGCTAGTGCTGCTAGAGTTGTTAGGTGATATGTGGGTCATTCTATAGTTCTTCCCTTGGTTTCCAGTTCAGTTGAGATCGCTTGAGGAGAAGCAATTTCGAGGAGGGCGAACTGTAATGTCCGCTTTTTAAGCGAGCATCAAAGTTGGAGGTTTAGCCTATCTTCGAGTCTTCGTAGGCTAATAATGGTGATTAGAGGGCCCTGTTTTGGAGATATCTAGTATCTCAATTGGCAGTTTGCAGTATTTGGCATCTCTAGATCCTTGGCTTATTCAGAGGCTATTCAAGGGTTTCTGGCTTCATTTGTATATACTTACTATTTATAGTAAGTCCGTTGGATGATAGAGGCCCACCTTACTATTTATAGTAAGGCCCCCTGGTGAGCAATGAGTTCAATGGGATACCTCCTGGCACAAATGGAATTAATTTATGAGGTTTATTATTGGAGTTACGAAGTTTTAATTACTATTAAAGGAATGCTTTAATAATAATTAACTATTATAAAGTGCACATCATTAAATGTTTTTTATTGACTATATTATGAAAGGGATATTTAATGATTATAAAGTCAAATTATTAAAAGTGCATTTAAGTCTTATCGGGCGCCAACTTTAAGAGGTATATTATAAATTCAACAAAAGCAAATAAATTATAACATTTTAAATGATTAAAAGGCCTCTTGGAAATTGTGCCATTTGGGAGAAGATATAAAAAGGGCACTCCAAAGCATTTTGATACTCCAACAACTATGCTGTCAGTAAGAGTGCTGGTTACTCAAACCTTGACAAATGTGAGCTCACTAAATATATAATTTAAACCCCCAACAGGATGGCAAGAAACCACTCTGATACCACCGTAATGTCTCACCCTGATTTAAATTCTGGATTGTCATATATGAGTGAATCAGTCAGTATTTAATACTCAGTGATCATTGTATAAGCTGCCACTCAAGTCTGGGTTGTTCAACCTAGTAATCAGATTGGTCAATGTTCAGAAAATTAGTGAGTTATCTTGTTGGGCAATCTGATATACTGCTACTACCTGTGCATGGGATTATTCTGGGAGCTGCATGGAAATTAGGGAAGTGTTGGCTGTGTGAAGGAGGCGAATACATCCAATCTGGGCATAGGTGTCTGTCTTAAGAAGATAATATCACCATCTGGAAACTGTTGCGCATTCACTCCAGGCTGTGGCATCTAGATAACCAGGTTTGGGTACTAATCTTCATTACCTCTTATTGTCAGATATGGCATTGTATCAGTCACATGGTTCACTGTAACTGTATGAGCAATATCGCTGTTTTGTAAGGTCTGATATAAGTTCTCGGCTGTCCATCATTGGTTAATCAGTTACTACTCATACTCAGAAATCTATTGGTTAAATGATGTTCAAGTATAAGGGCATATCAAATGTCGTAAGCATATATATGATTGAAGTTAATAAATCAATCTCTGAGTTTTTTATTAAGGGAGTACAGTTCTGATTTGTATTTCTGATCAGTCTTAAAGTGTGTGATCAGTCCATAGTAATGTTCTGAGTGAAAAGCCTTAACTGCTGTACACATGTTTATGTCACTGAGATCTTATTAACCTGTCCTGTATATATAGCTGTTCATTACAATACAAGAAATCAGTGATGCACTCAGTTAGCTAATGATTGTGTTTGGAAGTCACGTTATTTATCATGCTTCATGTTCAGAAAATGTTATCATGCATAACCAGATCATCTGTACTTGATTGACAAATGAAATATGTCAACTTAAGCATTTTGGAACAATTATCATCCAATTTGGGGTGGGACACTTCATATTCCATGCTATGTTGGAAGTACTTAACACTTGCAATGTTGTAAATGTAACACTGCATTCAACTCACAGCCCAATAAAATGCTCAATGTCAAGATAATGGCCATAATGAGGAAATTCCTTCTTCTCCAAGCATAATCCAGCTTTTGCGCATCTTTCAGACATACCAAGTCTGTTTTTTTTTCAAGTTTGATTTACACAATTCAAGTTCGATTTCTACATTTCAAGTCTAATTTTTAGATTTTATATCTAATTTCTCAATTCTAAGAATTCTATGTAGCTCCTAACTTTGTCATATTTTTTTACTTTAATATTGTATGTGTTAATTCTTTTTTGAAAAAAAAACAGGTGGAAACTTACCAAATCTTTATCAAGAACCAAAAGAGGAGGGCTTGCATGGAAGCTCTTATTGTCAAGTAAACCACAAGGAAGCATATTAATGTGCCAGTGATCGTAATAAGAGAACTTGCTGGTGTGAGCAACACCTTAACTTATGATTGAAACTAAAGCAGACACACTGGATAATCTTTGCTCAATAAATCTTATCTGTGTGAAGGAAATCCTCTCACAATCCAGGCTAAGAACCATGACCAATAGCCTATATAAATGTAAAGGCCTGAGATCCAAAACAGATCAAGAATATATCAAATCAACAAGAAAGAAGAAAGTAAAGTGGAAAAAAGATTTGAATGCTTACAAAAATTGCTATTTGCCAGGTGGAGATTACAAATGTACCGTACAGAGAATCTTCTGACCAAAATGTATTCAAAACTAGAAAATGGTCATAAAATTTTCTCTAACACAGTAAGTGGTTGCTTAAATAGCTAAATCATCTTTAAAGGAGTCTTGTGACCCAAGTGATGTGGAAGGCCTGAGGATGATAGTATCAAATGCAGTATGATTGGGTTATGTTTAGAATGTATTATTAGCTGAGATGCTAATGTTGTTTGTATGTATGATGGTAAGCATCCAAATGTTCTGATACATTGATATTTTACTAGAAATCTGGAACTTGTTGTGGCAAGTTCAAATTGCAAAGCAATCTTCTCTGATTTTACAGTGGATTTACTGCTACAGGCCAAAGACAAAAGAGCTCTAAAATATGCTGGAGATTTTAGAATGTCCTCCCTCTTTATTGCTAATTAAAATAGGATAAAGGAACAAATATTAGTCCTACATTAACAAATGCTCAACAATACTGTTTTCTGACCATCTTTAAAATGTGACTATAATGCCTTCTCACTATTGTTTTTTTCTTTTACTTGCAGTCTTTGTAGTGTGTATGGGTAGACAAGTGTTCTAAGATCATCAAGTACACAACTTAAAACACATGGTTCGTTTGTGTTTCTGTGTAATAAAGACAGAATTACATTTAACTATTGTTTTGAGCCTTGAACAGTTGCTCCTATTATTTTTTTCACATAGCTTTTGGAGTTCATTGGTGCATTATGAGAATTCCATTGAAGATGAGATACAAAAGTTGTTCCTACCTGAGGCTCCTCCTGATTTGTAGAGATCACAGTAGGAAAACCTGGACTCAGCACAGACTCAGCAGCCCAAAATTTTGGCTCAAACTTGGGATTCATCAAAGCTCAGCACCAAAAAGCGTAATTATGCAAAAGAAAAAAAATTAAGGGATGAGAAGCACAAAGAACAAAATTAGAGAATATATAAGTCTATTTTGATTATATTAGCATGACTTGGAATTGCGATTGACTTTACAAAGCAAAAGTATAAATGATTCAAAAACTTGGGTTTAATCAGGTTACAAAAAATTGCAGGAAACTTCATAAAAATAGGGGCAGAAATGGGGATTTTGTTATTGCAAGCCAAATAAACAGAAAAACTCTGATTTTACTTTTGGCACTACCCAAAACAATTTTTATGTTTTGCTTTTTAAAACCAATGAGGGGGTCTAGAGGTGGCAATGTCCCTCATATGTTCCACGAATGCGATATAGAGTGAGATCAAGGGATGGAACCTCTGTCACTAGGCCCAAATTAGGCTTTCAGTTTCAAAGCCACATAGACCTTCATCGCACATACCATTTTTCACAATTTTATCCATTTCAACCAACATCCTTTGAAATTTTAATCTCAATCAGCCAACAATCAATTAAATTCACTAAGAATGCACCTATTGGAAGACAAAAATGATGAAAAATGAAAATAAATCATTTTATGGTATATTTTCCTTCAGCAAGTCCTTGCAAAAACTTGCCAAGTCCAGGGCAAACAGAAAGCTGAGCTAATTACCCAAGCTGACCCCACCCAACTAACACTCATTACCCAGTTGTGCTGGACCCGACCCACTGGACCCAAACCCAACCCCTTCATTCCTCCGGGAGGGGGAGCTAGAAGAGAACATATTGACTCCCCCTTCCAATCCAATCGGGGCATAGAACCCTACTTCTACCACCCCCACGACCTCCGCTAGAGAGCTAGGCCAGCCAGAAGGGGGGAGGCTGCGCCAAGCCAACCATACACTGAATTCGATAAGGTTCCATACTCCTGGTTATCTACTCCGCTGATGCAACTATTAGGAACTATAATTCCCCCCCACTCGGAAATAAAGTTGGGCGGTCCAAATAGAATTCCCTTCCACCTAAGAAAACTTTCATCCAAGTCCTGAGAGATTCTACCTCCATGATCCGTCTCATAGCGCAATCCAACTCAACAAGTTTCACTAACTAACTCACAAGTAATTTGGAAAGACTTGAGCCGCAAGTCCTTGATGAGTAACTTGCCCACTAGAAACTCTCAAGTCCAACAAGAGCTTGCCAAGTTTTCCTACTATGGTAGAGAATGCTTGTTATCTTCTTGAAGAAACTTCACAAGTTTGGTTAGAGGACTTTTCCTTTGTATCTTCTTAATTTCTTATAAGGCTTGCTGGAAGAATTTTATTTTGTCTTTAATTTATGTCCATCATCTATCTTTGTAATAATTGATTAGGTATTGAGATAATGTTCATTGTTGACCTATTTTCTCTATCTTTTTTGTTATCATTCTCTACAGGTTGCTGGAGGAATTTAACATTTCAATATCTAGGTCCCCGTCCATCCTCTATTTAATGTAACCTATATGGTATCAGCAAATAAACGGTTTATGTTGACCTTTACCCACTTCATCTTCCTCATTATCTTTTAAAAAAATTAATAATAAAATGACTCTGCAATATGAATGAATTAATGTGAGACAAAATTAGATATTAGGCCAAGATGAAAATGTCTACTGCTGTGCGGTCATACTCTTTAACAGCAAAACATTAAGCAATAAAACAATGCATGAAAAAGCTTAACTAGTTAAAACATGGAGGTAAGAGAACTAAACAAAGCTATCAGCTGAGAACTAGGAAACTTAGAAAACCATTGTCAGGCTACATTCATAAGAGCATTAAAAGCATGTAGACAATAGTAACATCTGTCATTCAAGGCAGCTTGTTTCCAGGACATCTCGGCCATGTATCTGACACCTGCAAGGGTTTGATATCACTAGGCAAAGATTGAATGGTAGGTTGCCTAGGGTGACCTTGTCCACGGATCTTGCTATCATTTCTGCTGCAGGGCCTGGAAGCCCAATGCGAGTGAGGTTGTGACAGCAGCTGGGACATTAAATATGCATGGTTGTTCCATAGACATTTGTGCACAGAGTTGGAAAACTGTCCAGAAAAAATTATTAACTGTCATTGGTTCTTACAATTACGACAAGGCATTTGGTATTTGAAATGACAATAGTCCTAAGTTTGCTTTGGAGGCAGCTGTTGAATAGGATATGATGGATAAGCAGTAAAATTTACACTCTGAAACTAGAACAACTCTAATCACTTCGCATCAATAAATGCAATCAAGCACAAATAACCTACAAATGATAACATCTTTCAATGTCTTACGATGCAATGCTGTTGTAACAATGACCAAATAGGCCAAGCATATACACAAGGATTATGTACCAGTGATCATGGCTCGGATGATTGAAATGTTGAATATGTGCAAAAATAAGATACACCATGGTCCAATCTAATGCAGTTATGCACAATCGTATAACCTCTAACACAAGCACTGCAGAAATATGTACACTTTTCTGTGCCGATTTGTCTTTCAATGAAAAGAAAAGAAGAAAGCCAGCCACCTCCAGAAGACAGGCCTTGAGAAGGCACAATATATTCCCCACTCACTGAAAGATTTGGAGGAGAGTATGTCATACATGAATTTTAATTACATCTGATTTTTTTGCCGAACTCCTCTATTAAAAATACAAGCTTACAAACCTCCTTTTATACATCTTGAATAATGTACAAGACAAGCAAAGAATGTAGTTGGCCGTTATCTGTTGGCCTCTCATCCCCACGCATTTTTAATCTTCCATGGTCAGAAATGCTTTGTAAACAATGATCAAAAATTGCTTTGTAGCTTGATAAATGGATTTCTTATGGAGAGATTAATGGATTTCTTATGGAGAGGAACAAGATTTTAATCTTAATCTAAGATTATAAACAAATAACTTCTTACAAAATGTTCAAATCCTACGGCATTCAAAATTTCCGGTATGATTTTCACCTAAAACTCTCTTAACTCAAAAATATTGCACTATAATTGCATATTGCTTTTGAAGACCTGAACTCCAATCAATGAAGTCCTTAATTTTTCCAACAAATTAACAAAAAAATTATATGATAGATTTTCATATTTTAAATGAGACAGAGCTTTACAGGATTTTAAATTTGGGGATTCTTTTAGAATTTGTAGTACATAATTACTTAGTAAAGATAATAGGATCTAAAAGAAAAACATAAATCGATATCCCATAAAATAAAATAAATAATATGAAGAATAAATAAAGAAGAGGTTCGATGTTATTGCTTTGCAGCTCACGAAAAACAAAATTACAGCGTTCTAATTAAAGAAAAAAAAAGGCAGCATCTAATGTTAAATAATGAGGGCTAAAATGTTTTAAAAATAAAATAAAATGACAATAAATGTAGTAGAAATTCAACATTTCAGAGTGCCCTGTTTTCATTACTGCATTTAAGGAAAATAAATATTTATATATCTTTCTAGGTACATTTTTTGCAATGAATTTAGGGTTGCTCTCTGTGCCGCATTTCCATGTCTGCTATGCTTAAATTAATAGGAAATCTTGACAGCTAAATCGAATTATAAAGGCCTTTGTACCAATGATCAGAAATGCCATCGTAACAATGGTCAGAAATGATTTACACGGACTGTGGAAATCTCATGCCTGTTAATGTTCAGAAATGCTTTTATAGCATGATGATCAGGTTTCTTATAGAGAGTAGAAGGATTTTAATCTTGATCTAAGATTCTAAGCAAATAATTTACTACAGAATATTCAAATCCTGGAGTATTCAAAAGTTTTGGTATAAGTTTCATCTGACGCCCTGTTTTATAAAGTAATAAACTATATCATCAATCTTTACTGAAGGATTTTGTCCTATAATTACATAAACTTTGGAAAACCTTGAGGTAAAAATTTTAAAGATGAACTAAAATGCATCCAAATAACCCTACTTAATGGAGTTATTAATTTATCCTGCAAATTTAAGAACTATGCTAAGATAGATTTTCATATTTTGAATGAAACAGAGATCTACAGGGTTTTGAATTTTGGGATTCTTTTAGCATTTCTAATGCTACTTAATACAAATAATAAAACATAAAAACAACAGTAAATCCGTATTATATTTTTACATAATAAAAAAATAATATAAAGAATAACTGTATAAGAGATTCAATATTAATAAAAACAACATGACAGCATTTTACACACAAAAAAAAAAGGTTGCATCTAATGTTAACAAATTAGGGCTAAAAAGACAAAAAGAAAAATAATATAATCAAATTTTATAGAAATTCAAATTTAAAATTGGTGTGCTTTCATTGCTGCGTTTAAAGAAAAAAACTGAATAAATATCTTTCAGTTTTGAGTAATGCAATGGAGGCAAACCTGATTTCAAGATTCTTCTCTAAAGCATTTCCGTGACTGCAATGCTCGAGGTAAAGGATATTTTTGATGAAAATGAATTCTAGTGGCGCGCTTCGTTTCCCAATTTCTTTGAACAGGATTATGTAATTGTGATAAGAGATATGCCCTTTCCCAATACCAGGGGAAACCCAAAACCAAACCAAGACTGTACCCAAAAGAATTTTACAGAGATTCTCTATGAAGTGGATGAAATCGCCGTGGTACATGCTCACTCTGTTACAAGAGAATCTCTCAATGGTTTCTACAAAAGGAGATCTCTCCAATCCTCAGAATAGTTTCGTCTTCCAATTGAATAATTTGAGATGAGTTAATATAAAATGAATAAAGATTTGTAGGGAAAACGAAACTCAATAAATTTGTTTAATAGAATAGAAGTAGTAAATATATATTTTGAAAAAATAACAGAATAATGGAAATTAAAGATGATATACACATGTTTTAAAAATATTTTCACGAATAGTAAAATTGTTTACTATTAAAAGTATAACTATTCTTTGATACAATAATGGATATTTCTTATTTCACTCTTAAACATGCGTGAATTTAAATAGGTATATTTAAAGTGGTTTTACACATTGTTTGAAATCATGCAAAAGAGGAGCACGAGTGCTTTAAAGAATGAGAAAAAAAAAGGAAAATCTTAAAATAATTTTTCAAAAAATATGTTGGTTGATCCAATCCTGACTATTAAACATAGACAATATACAACACTTATCCAACATTCTCTCACTTGTTGAATACTTTATGTAAGGGACATACTCTTAAAGCATTAGTTGTGGAGAATAAACTTGCCCATTGATTTCTTGCACCAAATAAAATTTCTTAGTACTCACAATTTTTGTCAATGAATCAAAACCATTATTTTTCTATGTCAATTTTTCCCAACAATATTTGTTTACTTTCAATCATTTCTCTCACAAAATGGTATAATGCTCTAATATTCTTGATCAAGAATGATAAGCAAGATTCTTGGCCAAATATGTTACACTTTGACTATCACTATGAACCCTTATCGTCTTTTGTCCCAAACCAATTATTGAGCACAACCCTTTTAGCCACACTACTTTTTTATAGGCGTGAGTAGATGTCATGTACTTTGCCTCTATTGTAGATAATGTAACCATTATATGTATTTTACTCATCCAACTTATTGCTCCTATAAAAATACTAAATGAATATCTACTAGTAGATATTTGACAATCAAATGTGTCCAACCCGATCAAATTCTACAAATCCTTGCAAATTCGTGGTGGTATTTTCATCTTCTTCCTTGGTAACAAATTTGTATAATCTAAGGTGCCACGTAGATATCTAAAAATCCCTTTCATAGAAGTATAATTTTATTTACTTGATTTGGACAAATATCTGCTCACAATTGTCACTACATTTATAATGTTAGGTCTAATACAAACTATTGCATACATAAGACTACCAATAGCACTAGCATAAGGAGCTTGACATATTTTCTAAAAATATTAGGACACTGTTCAACAAATATTTTTTATTAACAATAAATTGATTCCTCGCATGTTTATTATTGTACATCCTAGATCTCTACAAAATTGCCTCAACATATTTCCTTTGATGTAACCATAATTTGTGTTTGTACAATCCCTTTTAATTTTCATGCCCAAAATAAATTTTGCACCACCCAGATCTTCCATGTCAAACTATGAAAGTGACTAGAACTTAATTAAACCAGTCATTGACATATTGTTACCAATTAATAACATGTTATCTACATATAACATTATGATAATATTTTTTTATTTCTATTTGAAATACACACAAATTAGTTTTGTTATGATCTAGCCGAAGTCCCACAACATATCTATCAAATTTTTGATTCCAAATACTTGAGAATTGCTTCAAATCATAAAGAATTTTTTTTAACTTACACACTAAGTCATCCTTACCTTTCACTCATAACATTGTTGGTTGGTCCATTCAATGTCTTTCTCAAGCTCACCATGCGTAAATGTTGTCTTTACATCCATCTACTCAATTTCAAGATGAAAAGCAACAAAACATAGCTAACAAAAATATAATTGAAGTTAGTTTTACAATAGGAAAAAAATACTAAGTCAATTCCCTTTACCTAATAGAATCTCTTTGCTACTAATCAACATTTATACTTCTACATTTTCCTTCTATATTATACTTTTTAAATAATCATTTACAACCAATTGGTTTGCATCTAGGGGGTAATTTAACTTAGAGGTCTCAAGTCTAATTTCTACAAGGCTCTTTTTCATTTGATATAAGTCTTTTCTTAATAGTCTAAAGAGATTCATCAATTTTAGATGAACCAAATAAAAGAGATGCATATAAAAAAATCAAGGATCTCTATATCTTTCTATTTTTCTTCTTACTTGACCTAATCTCCTCAAATATAGAATTTCTAGTTTAATTCCTCTAAATATGTATCCTCTAATTTTACAAATGCTAATTCCACATTCTCTTCTACCAACTCATTCTCTACTTCTTATGCAATTATTTTTAATTCAAACATAGATCTATCATCTTTTGTTTCCACATGAACTCTTTCAAGTTCTTTCTCTAGTTGTTTCTCTTATTTTGGAGCCCTCTTTCTTTTTAAAATAATTACATTACAACAATGTGAACTATTTTTGTGTTTCTAAGTTTCATATCTTATATCATTTAATATCACTACTATATCCCACAAATATAGACTTTGTTGATTTATAATTTAGCTTACTCCTTTCTTTGGAAAAATAATTATAAGCATCACAATAAAAAAACCCTTAAATTTTTTAGTAAAGACTTGTTTCTTATCAATTCATGCTTCCTTGAGTTATATCCAACAATGTTGAGTTTGGTGACCTATTAATAAGATAATAAGTAACCATTATTACTTATAATCATAATTTCCTATCCATATCTACATAACTAAACATGTTTTGAGCCTTATCCATATTGAATACCACTTGCAAACCTGCATCATTAATTTTCTTACTAAAATTGGATTATTTCCAAATCTAAAATATGTAAAACACTAGGAAGGGTTTTAATTCTTCCATCTTATATCCTTAGCTTCACTTTTCCTTGACCTATAATCTTATGTATCATATAATCTTCTAGGATTAATTCATCTCCATTAACTTTCCCATATTCGTTGAACCTTTCCTTATGAGGATTCATATAAAAAGGAGAACTTAAATCTATCACCCATTCATCATAACATTCATTTGAGCTTATAAAAACCAAAAATATCTTTTGAATCTTCAACTAAGGTCTTTGATTCTATGGAAAAAGCATCTTTAGTCAACTTTCCCTTCTCAACCTTTTTGAGATCTATAATCCCTCTTACAACGCATTTTTTTTATCATAGTTCTAAAATTGTCTCTAAATTTTATTTAAAGCATTAAATTTACCTCTCAATTTCAATCCCTTTCCGCCTAACTTTTTATCTCTTGAATTTTGACTTCCATATGAACAATCCACTAATCTCTATCAACAAGTAAATCTTTCATCTTTAATTTCCATAACTCAAAAAAAAAAAAAAGTTTTTCTCTCTATTATTATGTTTCTCGTCATTTTCACAATTAGATCCTCACATCTATAGCTCCCTCCTATGACAAAATTTATCACAAGTAAAAGAAACATTCACCCTTTAAACAAAGCTCAAACCAAGCTTTAATAGCACACATAGAGAAAAAGAATCCTAGAATAAAGATACAAAATAGAAGTGTGCACGTGTATGACCTAAAATAACAAAAAAAAAATAGAAAGGAAAGGAAATACAAAATTTTTTAGCTAAAAAACTTCTTTCAAGTAAAAGAAATCTAGTATAAAAAAATTGCTATTGAAATAACTTAACCATTCTCTAATATTAATGAATCTCTCTTACTTCACGCTTAAGTATGTGAAAATATAAATAGACACATCAAAATTGGTTCTACAAATTGCATGAAATCATATAAAAGATAAACATATAAGCACTTCAAAGCATAAGTATAAAACATGAGTAGTTCAAAGCATAAGAAAAATTAATAACCAAAATAACACATTTTCTAGTAAAGATTTCATCCTGACTATTAAACATGAAAGAATATGAAACTTATCCAAAATGAGGTTCAATAGCTCATTTTTTTTACTTGATCCTTCTTTGGCATTCTTCAGCAATATCCACTATTCTTAAATAAAGGCTTTAGAACCTATGCCAAAGATTGGAGAGATCTCTCCTTGAAAATGTTTACCATTGAGATGTTTCTCTTCTAATAAGTTGAATATGTACTACATAATGATTTCATCTCTTCATTAGAATCTACATAGAATTATTTCCATAACAAGTTGAATATGTAGAAGCAATCATTAACATCATAAACTAATTCAATTTAGTGAAATAAGCAACTTGTGGTGGGGAATATAATGTAGTTCGGTTAGAACTTGTCCAAATTCTAAATTTATTATGCACCATTTTTTTAATTTATTAGTTTGTCTATTTATAGTGATGGATAATTTTTAATTCCATTGAGGTGTTCTACAATGAGTGTAGGGCATAAAACATCAAATTGTGACCATATACATAAAAACTAAAACACAATTAACATATATTGAAAATAAATAAAACTATAAAATAACTCTTAGGTAAATAAGAGTTAATAAAAAGTAAAACACACCCAACATATATTAAAATGTAAACAAAACTATAGAATAACTCTTAGAATGTCTCTCGTTGTAACTAACTCAATTTTTAATCTTCTTAAATTGATATAAGATATAATGTCATGCCAACATATATATCATCTAGTATGCATTTCATATCACTTATAATATATATTAAATATATTCTATTTATAAATCTCTCTAATTATGATCCCACAAAGTTGGTTTACAATTTCTGGGAGGATCTGATTTTTGCTGAAATCACATATTTTTAGAAAATATAATGATTTAAGCCTTAAAAAGTTCCATTTAAAGAATTTTGATTGAAAAGGGTTTGATCAAACTACCTTAAATCAAACCCCCTTGGATAGAACCCCGCTACTTTTAAACCATACCTATAATAGAGTCTCTTTTACACCTATCAAAATGCTGATAAAAAACCACTTTTGATTTACCTTTTGCGGGATCAAATGAATTCATTTAAAATTTATTTTTTGTAAGTATGTAGTCCTTATTATAAGCTTCCCAAAACGTATAATTTTAAATAAATTTAATTTTATTATTATATTTATTTTTTATTTCTCGTGAATGTAGATTTTTCACTGAAAATCAAGCTCTCTGTTATGCACATGTGGAAAAATAGTAGATTATCAAAAAAAATAAAAAATATATATTAGTGCACCAAATATTGAAGTCCTTTATCCAACAAAGAAAAAAGAAAATAATTTCAATACATACAAAAAAAAGTTACGCGTTATACGGTCACACTATGTCTGAATTATAATTGGTTTGAATTTGAAACTTGATTAAAGAAAAAATATTCAATAAAAAACTATTTAATCAAGTGGAAGCACTATATATCGGAGTTACAAATCTAAATTCGAAAGAATTAGAATTTTATCCTTCATGGAAAAAAAGTTATGCGTTATACGGTGAGCGTCACTTTTTAAAAATGTTGTTTTATGAAAAAAACTAGTTTTCGAGGGAGATGGAAAAAGAAGTGCAATCTGATTCCAAAAATTTTTAAAAATATATATTTAGAATCTATAGACAAAATTTCATGAAACTCTAGTTTGCATCATCTTCAAATTCCTCACGGTTTAGCCGCTATAGCTGCCCGAAAGTGAAGATTTAGTTAAAAAAAATTATTTCAGTGTCCAGTTTGGCCAAAAATTATAAACCACTATTGTGGGATCACTTATCATGTATTATATATGGCATGTGATAAGATAATATTTGATTATTATTGTTGATAAGGCTCTACTCAATTTAAATTTGATATAAAATTTCTCCAACTTAAAAGCATTTTGTTGAGTAGAAGAGTTGTACACATGTATTATATATGGCATGTGATTAGATAATATTTGATTATTATTGTTGATAAGGCTCTACTCAATTTAAATTTGATATAAAATTTCTCCAACTTAAGAAAATTTTGTTTAGTAGAAGAGTTTATATTCTTATTGTAGTAGGGTAACTATAACCACCATTATTTGTGAGTATTTTTAATCAGAGGGATTAGTCATTATGCAACACTTGTTTTACTTTAGTCTATTTTTACTCTTTTAAATGAAAGAGTTGAAGATTAAAAAACAAAACATGCTATAATGGTGAAATTTATATTGATGGATAATTTTTAATTGCATTGAGGTGTTCTACATTGAGTGTAGGGCATAAAACATCAAATTGTGACCATATACATAAAAACTAAAACACAATTAACATATTGAAAATAAATAAAACTATAAAATAACTCTTTGGTAAATTAGAGTTAATAAAAAGTAAAACACAACCAACATATATTAAAATGTAAACAAAACTATAGAATAAATCTTAGAATATCTCTCGTTTTAACTAACTCATTTTTTAATCTTCTTAAATTAATATAAGATTTAATGTCAAGCCAACGTATATATCATCTAGTATGCATTTCATACCACTTATAATATATATTAAATATATTAGATTTATAAATCTATCTAATTCATACACACATATATTATATATGACATGTGATTAGATAATTTATTTGATTATTATTGTGGATAAGGCTCTACTCAATATAAATTTGATATAACATTTATCCAACTTAAGAAAATAAACTAATTAACATTTTGTTTAGTAGAAGAGTTTATATTCTTATTGTAGTATGGTAACTCTAACCATCAATATTTGTGAGTATTTTTAATCAAAGGGACTAGTCATTATACAACACTTGTTTTACTTTAGTCTATTTTTACTCTTTTAAATGAAAGAGTTGAAGATTTTAAAAAAAGTGCTATAATGGTGAAATTTGCATACCAATACCATTTCTCATATAGTTATAGTTCATCTTCATGGAATGAATTAATATAGCTATGTATTAATCAAGGTTTTACTCTTGTGCAAAGTTTGACTCATTCCTCAATCCATTACTTCTCTCCATTGTGGCATACCAATACCATTTCCCATTTAGTTATATGTCATTTTGATGGAATTAATTAATACAACTATATACCAATCGAGGGTTTACTCTTGTGCATAGTTTGACTCATTCCTCAATCCATTACTTCTCCATTTTGGCATCCTACTACATATTCATTTTTATATACACATTTTCATACATTTTATTGCACCCAATCTTGCAATCACTCTCATTCATTCACTAGACACATTCTCATATTAACACTTTTATATCCCATACCAATTATGTAGCAACTAGGATTAATCTAACACTATATTTATTTGACCCCAGGCTAAAATTCAAATTTGTATCAACTCTAACCCATTTCAATTCTATTCCATTTGATTTATCGTTATGTAATGGTATCTAAAGGAATTCAATGTTCATTCATTAATAATTAAGAAATCATTTTAAAATCATACACATTAAAGAGGAGAATACTTACAGGAATCTTTTATTTGGAGTACACTTGAAGGAATCTAAATTTTATATTATTAATATAGAGCATAAACATGGTCAGAGAGTGTTTTCCTCAATAATTTCCATGACCATGAAGTTTGTATATTCAAGGGGTTCAATCAAGGGTAACACAACCCTTGTGATTTAGCAAAATCTCCAAGGTATTCCTAAATAGTGTTGATCCTTTGCAATCAACATAGTATAGAGAATTCAATAAACTAGAGAGAAAAATGTGTGTTTCAACTGAGTAGATCCATGGATCATCATATTGATTTACACTACATGGAAGTGATCTAGATCCATAGGATCAAATTGTAATGCCCAAAATTAACTAAGAAAAATCCCAATTAAAACCCCAACATTTTTTTTATATAATTATCACATCATAAAACTGCAATAAGTGCACACAAAATTTTCCACCACAAGAAGCACACATTAATCATGCATTCATATAACATACATATCAACAATGCAAGAGGAATAAGAGAGAAAAAATAGTTTCATGAACCAATCCTAAAGTTGAACAAGTAGACAAAATAGGGTTAACAAGCTCAGATAGGATTGACTCACAAACCAAGGTTCAAGACACCCTTGAGTAAACTAGGGAATCTATTTGGAATATTGTGTACATAATGCCTTAAGAATATGTGTATTGTATATTGTTTGATTTTTTTGGCTCTAATATATACTTATCAATGATTATTTACACTGCCTTTGGTGTACTTTACCAATGAGGTTTGTATTAGCACTTGATTTCTGACTATGCATTATAGTATGCATATGTTGTGCCTTTCTATGGTTGGACTATTACAATGTTTCAACTTTATTGGTTTCACTATATATGTTATACATATTGATTATTATATCTAGTTTCATATTTTAGATTACTATTGATTTCTACAACTTGATGTTTGTATTATGCTAATTGTATAAAATTTCTGATTAGATTTGATTATTTAATGTTAATTTATTACATACTATTTCACTTTGTTGTTTCATGATATGCTTTAGCTATCCTTATATGGTGTAGGTATGCCTAATGTTTCACCTAAGTATGTAGGTACATATTTTTTCAATTGTGGTTTATTGGAGATGGTCATTATGATTAGAATTTGTTTATTTAATCAGCATCTAACTCAATTTGAGTTACAATATAAATAATTTGATTCCCTATAAAACTTGAATCCAAATCGATAGTGATTCTAGAATTTGTGTATTGTGATTAAACATGTAAATTGAATGGGTTTGTGTGTTTTTATTTTATTTTGTTGTATTATATTTAAATTATACAAATAAGTGGGGAAACATCCTACTACAACCTAGAACAAATGGAAACATCGAGAGTCATAACACAAAGTAAAGTCATGATACCCCACACAAAGGGACAACAAAGAAACATGTGAGAATCCATCAAAGACCAAGACCACCTCCTATGGTTATTTAAAAACATATTTTTGTAGAGAGACTTTTTAATTTAGCTTTACAATAATTTTCTAAATCAAACCCCTTCTAGATGGGATTAGAAAGGTCGTCTAAACACCAAAATGAGGATAAACCATTTTTGTTGCAAGAAGGAAATGAACCATTAGGAAGAACACAAACTATAGCCTCAATTGAACAAAAAGGTTTAGGGAATTTTTGACAAAAAGAGAAAAAGGAAGGATTTTTTTTTAAATTGTATTACATTTTGTTGGAGCTTGTTGAACACCCAGAATTTTGAGAGGCGAGGGGTGAATCAATATTCTCTTAAACCATTCAAACATTAAACATACAATTTCCAAAGCATATTCAACTAAAATAAAGAGAGAAGGCATAAAACATCAACAACACCACATAACACATGAACGCAAGGATTTTTACATGGAAAACCCAAAATGGGAAAAACCATGGTGAGGATTAGCTCACAATATATTATAATTGGTTATAGTATATTTGCAGAAGTGTTCACTGCAGGTGGACTCACTGTCCAAGTGGAATCACTTCCCACAAAGAAAAAGATAGAAGAGATATTGTGGCTCATAGCCTAGATTTTGAACTATTACAATTGCATCCATCATATGCATGAAATACAATTCCAAAGAAGCTCAATAAACTGACTTTACACACATCATCTAATATGATCTAACACTTTGCTTTCCTTTGCATTCACATCACTTTAATCTTCTACTCAACATTCACAACTTAAATTTGCACTACTCTGATAATATTCACATGTAGGACATTCACAACATTCATCACACACCTCAAAACACTGAAAAAGATCTAACATATATATCTGCTTCTAGCATAACATTGATTAGGTCAGCATAATTAGATGTACTATTCAAAACATATCTTGTCGGCTTCAATACTTTTCACACACTTCACACGAAGGTTCAAAACTCATAAAAACTTGAAATAGGTTAGCATGGACCTATAATAGATCCCACATAAGACCACAACACTTATTTAAACTTCACATACTTTCCCACTTATTAGGTCGGTACTGCAAAAGACCTAATAAAAAAATTCTTCATTTATGTATCCACATTTGAACACGTGGACCTCAAAACTCGACGCCAATTGGAATTCATACAATATTTCCATCTGTCAACTTATCCTCAAAATTGCAAAGCCAAAAACTTATCCACGAAGAAGTGCAGACTCTCCCACTCAAATGTACTATATAGGAAATAACTATAAATTGTTAGACCAAACTTTTGTTACTTAGATCTCTCAAACCAAAAGCCAAAACATGATGAAATTTTGGAATCAAATACTTCTAACAACCAACAAAATAATGTTAGAAGCATAGAGTGAAATTGTTATGCCTTGCATAACCACCCCACTTTTTTTTGGATCAAAATGGGTCCCCTTTTCTCTTTTGATTACTCTGCTTCTGGTTACTTGCTTTCCTCTTTGAAATTCTTGTGTTTTCCTCCTAATTTTGTCTTTTGTTCTAATCTGATTCTGGTCCTGTTTCAGCTTAAGCTGGTTCCTTTCTTGCTAAGTATTCAATGAAATAATCACAAGCAGAAGTGTATCGTATGATAGTATATCTTATCTCCTTCTGATGACTAATGGAAGCACTTGTTTTGCAGGATTAAATCACACACATGATTATATTAGAAAAATGGACTCAGTTGGATTTCATTCCCCAGTCCAGTTGGTCACAAAAATCAGCTAAGAAGAAAGTCGGCAAGACCTTGCAGATGTCTTGCTGACTACCAGTGCATTCGTTTTGTTCAAATCTACGATTATGTGTTCCCTTTCGGCAAGACCCCGGAGATGTCACAACGATCAGGATTTACATGCAATTGCCTATCAGCAGCACTTCAACCATCGTCCTGGAGACTAAGGAGTTCCTATCGGCAAGAGAAATCATCACCAGAGTGAGGTCATGGCGAACATGTCTCTCCGACCGTTGTCAAAAGGAATTCCCTATCGGCATAAGGTGGTCTTCGGAGAGACATCTGGGCGAGATTCTAAAGTCTCGCTGACTAGTGCAAACAGGCATATGCTTCGGCGGGAGTTGTTCTCTTCGGTATGTGGTCTCATCGAACGCCTACGGTCTTGCCAATCGCCGATAACAACATACATCAGGGAGAGTGGTTCACCTTCGGTGTGATGTCTGGTTGAAGTGCTAATGTCTCGGTGACCAAAGAGTGAACATGTAGAGGCTTTCACCGAGACATGAGGTTTCTATATGACGTCTCCCCGATAAAGGAAGCTTACACCGATGCATGTGGAACAAAGAAATCATTTCGGTATGACCACGAGAGGGGTCTTGACAACAACATAATTCAGCAAAAGGGGGCTACGATCAATATAATGTCTCACCGACCGATCGAAGTCCCATCGATAGAAGAGGGTCCCACCTAAGAATCTGAGTTTCGACGAAGGATAAAACTTTCAACATAAGGTCTCGCCAATTGGGAGAAGTCTCAGCGACAAGGAGGAAGCTCGGTGAGAATGAAAGAAATCAACAAAAGGTCCTGCCGATACAAAAGAGTCTCAACGACATGCAAGAAAGTCGCCATAAGTCTTGTCGACAAGGAGGATGTCAGGGAGACTCCAAAAAAAAACAAACGCTTCGCCATGTGTCTCCTCGAGATTGAAAGGTCTTACCAAAAGGAAAAGGAGCTCGCGGAGAGGAAAGACATGCGCCAAGAGGTCTCAGTGAAACGAAGGAGTCTTGTCGATGGGTTTTGCGGACTTGATATGACTTCTACTGCTCGCCGAAATGTCTTGCCAACTGTCTAGTGTCATGTCGATAACTGTACAATGATGAAATCGCATCGGGGAGACACCGATGGTGTCTCACTGACATGCGATACTGTTCGAACCACTTTTGATTGCCTGATAAAGCTCGCATGGCATATGCCCGACCAATCAAAGGAAGACAAAAGAGTGATATCATTGGTCCCTTTGACCGATTGACTGTTCCTGGGAAAGAAGGCTAACAGAATGCAAACCAGATGGATTCTTTCTGAGAACAGGTGACGATTGATTGACTTGGGCGAAATGCAAAGATCTATGGGAAGGCTCGATGGTGTTTCCAGAAGACGGTCAACGAATAGAGAAGTCTAGAACATGAAGAAAAGTCAAAGGAAAGAAGAAACTATGAGTCACAAGGGACAGCTGTGGCGACTACTGGCAAGGAGGTAGATCAATATTAATGACGATATTCTGAGCATTCAAGGTAGCCCTGAGATGGAGTTCGAAGGTGGACATGAAGATAGGAAAGTTAATGTTGCAGCTGCCAAAAAGATCTAAAAAGACTTCTCCTGAGGGTAGAAACCCTTCATCAGCACAGACAGCAGGGCTTCACATTGAATGCAGTTTTGACTTTCCTCAGAAGGATCTGAGAGCCAACTCTTCTACAGGCTGCAGATATTTTGTAAACCCTAATGCAGGGGACATCACATTCTCTTTGTGACATTCTGTATATAAGGCATTCTTGCCTCTTTAAAAAAGGTTAGCACTTCTAGATTAGAACTTCAAAGGTTAGAGAACTTTTAGATTGAGAACTGCTTAGAGTTAGAACTGTTAGGAGTTAGTCAGTTAACAGAAGGAGATAGAGTTGCATCTTGATTCTCAGTAATGAGAGCTTCTCTTGTCTTTTTGTTTAGCAGTTAGATTTCAGTACAAACTGTAATGTATTTCCTAAGTTCTCTTAGTGTAGTTGGAAACAATCTGGAGCCTCAGATTCTCTATACACAGGTGATTGTGCCAGCTTTGTAAATATTGCTTATCTATTTTACTAACAATAGAAGCAATCAAAGTTTAATCTCCTTCATGTTGTGTTCTAGAATGATATTTGTCTTAAATTGATCATTTGATTTGTGAAATATTTAAGGAATGAAATATTATTTTGTGTTTTATTTAAATGGTAATTAAAATCTGTTATGCGAATTAGCACTGTGAATGAAAGAGGTTGTGTGTCAATCACAAGTTTACTTTGTTCTGCAGTTTTGGTTTACAAATTCCTTGAAGTTAACAAGTTTGGTTAAGGTTGGATGAACTATTGTTCTTTTCTGTTTCAAAACTCTAACTTATTTTTTTTTATATTTCTTTAAAACCCCTATTAGAGTAGGTTTTATTTCATGCTTGATCTTAGAACAATCCAGAAGCTCAACACCAGCAGGCCCCTTCAATATTACTGTTGCATTGACCACTGAGTAACATCAGCATAGTTGAGACCCAACTACAAAGACCTTGGGAGCTAAGGCATCCATGTGTTTCCTTTTCTCTTTCAGGAGAAATAGAATAGCAATATTTCGCTTGCATTGTTGTGGTGCCAAAATTGCCATCAACAGGAACCTTCAACTGCGGATCGGTGCAGACCCAAAAACTAGATGCTCTGTTGCACAAATTTAACAAATTCGATAATTAGTCAATTTCCAACACAACTGACTTCACCAGATCAAACCATCTTGTAAAAATATTTTCCACAAACACTCCAAAACCTATTAGAATCAACCAAAATGATTTGCAATGATTTGCACCAAAATCTCCACATCAAGATACAATGTTGACATCAATGACAACACTACAACACATAGAAATATACCTTGCGTGTATCCCTCATGCTCATGTTTCCAACAACATCATCAATGACATTCTTCCAACAATCTCTCCCTTTTTCATCGATGGCAACATGCCAAAATATCTCTAAAATTCTCCAAAATATTCTCCCCCTTTGACATCAAGGCCAAAGAGCGCATATACCAACCTTTTTGGCATTCACCGGATCTCCCCCTGAGAAATATATGCATATGTACAAACTAGAAAAGATAGAATTGACTCCCCCTGAGTCATATATTAGAGTGAAGAACCAAAAAACTATATTGGAAACTACTCTATATGCTCTACATATTTACAAAGAATCTAAAAATTGAAGATTTAAAATGAAAAAAAATAAGAAATATGTCAACTAGAGGAAGTTGACGCCTACAACTTCTGTAGATGGGTCTTCCATGCTTGCCTTCCATCTTTCCATGTCTTCAATGCTGGCCCAAGCAATCCACATTGCATTTCAAGCTCCATTAATATATCTTCTCCTTCTTCTAGAGTGTTAGGTACCAGATTCATCTGCATAGCCTTATTGGCACTCAGAAGGGCACTTGATACAAGTATAAATTTGTCACTCACCAAGTCCCTTATCTCTGTAAGTTCTAAGATGACATTTTCCCTTTGTGCATATAGTTGGAAAAACTTCTTATGCATATCTTCAATAGTGTTCCTTGTGTTTCGAGACAAGTCCAACGTTGGATCATATGCACTAGAGGCTTTAATGATCTGGAACTCAATAGAGTCCATCTCACTTTTTATACTTTGTGTGGCACCAAGACACTTCATGCAATATTGGAACGAGGCCTTCACCTCATGCACACAAATTTGTGCATTCTTCACCATTTTTGATAATTTTTGTGTGCAAATGCACATTCTCTATGATTTCCATCATCTTCTTATCATTTAATCTCTTCTCTACCTCTTTTTTTACTTCTCCCTTAATTCTAGATGCATATTCTTTAAAGGAATCAATTAAAATATTTAAGTTTTCCATACCTAAGAGATGTATCAATGTTTGCTCCATGTATGACCTCATGTAATGCTTTGATTATTTTTTCCATTAATTCTCCACTCTTGTGGTGAGTCTCTATGATCTCCTTTTAGGCAGATACACAAAATACATCTCCCAAATGTAGCTTGTAGAGGGGCGAGATCTTGTCCAGATATACATTGCCCTGTTACATCGGTAGTTGTAGCAATTGAGACAAAACAACAGGTTGGAAATTCAGCTGTATGCCTAGTAAATTCTTCAAGGAATTTTTGGAGGAGTCAAAGGATTCACCAAAAGGATTTGTAATTTCCACAGCCTTTCCCTTTGATTCCTTTTCTTTAGTATTTTTGTGTTTGTTGGTTTTTCTTCTTTGGTTTGTACATCTCAAAATGCACCCTCATCATCATCATCCTTGTTTGAATTATCATCCTTTACATGGTTCTTTTTGTTAACTAGATGATTAATGTTTTCTTCTGGTACCAAAGGAGGAGTATCTTCCTTTGCAATATCTTCTTCGATCACTGCTTCTGCAACATGCCTTTTTGTCATGTCTTCCTCTTCTATATATGTATTATCATGTGTAGCATCATCATTTGCATCATGCTCATGTTGAGCATCATCTATCTGCACATATCCTTCAATAATTTGATCCAGAGTAGGGGTCTCCACATTCACTTCTTTATTCTCTAGTGGCATTCCCAGCTTTTGTGTTATCTCTTCTGCTTTTTCAATGCTTTTCTTTTTTAGTCTTTCAAGATCATTTTGATCTTTACCCATAAGTTTTGTCACCATTTTCTTAGTTTTGAGTTCCTTACTAAATATTGTGGCCAAAGTGGCTTTGTTTTCCTCAGAGAGAGGAGCACTAATACTCTCCAATGCTTCTTCTCTTAGCCTTGCTTCTTCATCTACAACTTATTCCTTTCTCTCTATAAAGACATTCCATAAATCTCCAAGTATTTGTTTCTTAATGTTTCTCATGTCAACTTCAAGGACAACAATATACTTGATAATTGCCTCAACAAAGGTGGCACTATCCACCTCATCTGCTTCTTTGTATAGGGCTGCAATCTCTCCTAACATATCATTCTGCAAAATGATATTGAATATTGCTTCTAATTTCATAGGAGAGTGAGGCCTTACAGATTCTTTTTTTTTTGTTCTTTTCTCTCATCTAGAGTCTTCTTTGTTTCTACACTCTTTTTCTTTTCTAGAGAAGCCTTCTTGGTGGCTTCTTTCTTCTTGTCCCTCATGTTAACAACATTTTTTTCTTTTCTTCCTCTATCTCCTCTTCACTGTCTTTGTCAATAATGTCAAATCTTCTTCTTTTAGCACTTGGTTCACCTTGTGAAGCTTCACTTATCCTTTTTCAAACCAATTTTCATCCTTCTTACTCCATTTCTTCTTCTTATCCTTCTTCTTCTGCTACATTGACACTTACAATCTTTTCTCTTATTTCCTTTTTCTTTTTGTCTTTTCTTTGCAGGGGTAGTAGGTGGTTCTACCGAAGTAGCCTTCTTCTTCTATGTCCTTGTCATATGCACAATCGGAGGGGATTTCTCCTTCACCAGAGTACTAATAGTTTTTTTCATTTTCTCTCCAACAATTTTCCTAGTCTTGGAGGACTTATGAATAGGAGTGGTAGCTATCCTACTAGACCTTCTTGTTCTTCTAGATCCTTTTGTAGCACTAGATTCTCCCTTAGCTTTTTCTCTTACATACTACATTTGTTCCTTCTCAATTCTTGTTATGAATGAGTTTGCCTTAGTGAAATCACTGTTACCCAATTTTTACCTACGGGCTCAATCAGGCAGGGTAACCCGTGCTTTCAGATGTTCATGAAGGCCAGCTAAAGGAGCATTTACATCAAGGGGAAAATGATGTTTTTTTAATTCAGCACGTGGATTAAATGTGGCTCCTAAGAGGGTTGAGCCCAGCGTGCTGGTGTTCAGTTTCAGGTGGGTCTTCATCTTCTATCCTTGCCTTGTTTTCTCGTTTTCCTTATGTTGTTGGAGGTGGGTTCGGAACGGAATCCGGCCTTGAAACTTGATAAAGGTTTTAGTTTCGAGTTTGTTTCCACCCCCGCTCCCGCTGTTTTTTTACCCGAGATAGGTTTTAGTTTCGATCCCACCTTGCTTTCTTTTGCTTTATGCATTTTCTTTTGAGTTTTGTCGGGGCCAGGACTGGGTCGGGGTTCGAACTTGAAACTTTTCCAAAGTCTCAGTTTTTGTTTCCGTTTCGGTTCTGACCCCAGTTCCGCCTCTTTTGTTTTGCCTTGTGTGTCTTTGGTTTTTGTTCCGGCGGACCCGGAACCGAAACTGGAACCGAACTCTTAAACTTCTTAAGTTCCAAGTTTTGGTTCCATCCCAGTCCCGGTTCCACCAGTCTTGTTCTTTTTCCTTTACTCATTTTTTTTGTCGGGGGGGTGCTTTCTCCCATTTGTCTTTCTTCCTTCTCATCCTTTCCTTCGTCTTCTTTTGAGTTTTGTCGGGGGAGGGACCGGGTCAGAATCTGAAACTGAAACTTGAAGAAAGTTTCAGGGGAGGATTTGGTCCTGATCTCGGTTCCGCTGGGATTCATCTATTTTTTCTTCCATTCTCGTTCCATCCCCAATCCCAGTTCCGATGTCATCTTGGCCCCACCCCCGCCAGTGTTTGAAAGTCTCAACGAAAAGGAGTGCCTTCGCCAGGAGATGAAGACCTTGCTCTAAGATCCCGCTGACACATGGGTGTCTCACCGAAAGAAATCTTTGAGCCCGGGATGGTGGTTTATGTTCGCTAGGGGTCTTGCCGATGCGAAGAATCATGCTGACATAGTTGACATCGCCATAATGTCTGACCGTCAGAGCCTTGTCCTGCCAATAGCGGAGTGGTCTCAACGAAATGAAATGAGTTCTGAGGGAAGTCTCCCCGACCCGATGGTGTCTGGGTGACTAAATGGTGAGCTTGCCAAAGGATCTTGCCTTTGCCATGATGTCTCATTGACCCGAGGGGAGTCTTGCTGATAGCAATTAGCTTTCCCATGGAAATGGATATCGGTCTAACTCCTGGAGCTCGCTAGGAGGTCCCGCTGACAGTCCTAAGCTATGTCGATAGCTACTATATGATGTGCTCGCATCAAGGAGACGCAATTAATCTCTCACCGACATGCAATTCTGCAAAGCAACCTTTGACCGTCGAGAATGTGCGCGATGTGGGTCGGCTCGGTGAAGTAATGGCTCTTGAATCTAGCATATAGATCTAATGCTGCTTCTCAAAGGGGAGGTAGCCGTGATTCACGATGACAGCTGGGGTGTCAGCTGGAAAAGGTGGAGCAGCATTAATGACCGTGTCACAAGCATTCAAGGTGACTCTGATGAAATCTTGAGGGTGGACACGGAAGCTACGAGTCAATGCGGTTGTTGTAAAAAGCTGGAAGCCATGCCCAGGGACGAGCTTCCACCAACATGAGCAGGGGATGCGCATTGAATGCCTCATTAACTTCATTCCAAGCGCTTCTTGGGCTGACGTGTCCAGGCGCCGACTCATTTTTGAAAACCCTAAGGCAGAGGCCGACACTCTTTGGTTGTATATATGGCATTTTTGCCTTCTTGTAAAGGAGTTCTCCTGATGCTTTTTCTGAAGTCTGTGACTTCTACAGTCCTCTCTCGGATTAGCAGAATTATGTAACTCATTTTGGAACATGTTATATAAAATTTACCTTGATTACCATTGATGGTTCATTTTTTTCCTTCTGGTTCTTGTGAAGTATTGTGCATTTTTAAGTGATTCATCAAGCTACTTAGTGAAATCTTTCTTTTCCTTATAGCTTTGTTTCATGTTAGCATTCCTTTCTTTGCAAAAGTGGTATCATGTAGGTTATAAACTGTGTTTGCTCAATTGCACATGAGCTTTTAATTTGTAAAAGTCTATTTTTCCTTCTTGAAAGTGTGTGCATGTCGAACCTGTTTGTATGCATAATCCACATAATCTTGTTGTGCAGTCCCATATCCATCATCAGTACTCAAGTGTAACTTAAGTATCTCATTTTTCTTATCAGTTCGGTGTATCACCTTAGCGTTAATTTTATTTTATGCATTCCTTCTCCCTTTCCCTTCAAAGAATCAGTAGTTTTAGGTGATAACCCAACAAGGAAGCCAACCTTCTCCGGAGGTTGACCTCTGTCTATAAGTGACCCACAGCTTTGGAGGTCTTCCCATGTTACACTGAGGTGTTGAACATCAGGTTCAACAAGGGTGCAACTTTAGGTGATAACAGTTTTGGCATGCCCGGTGGGACCCAGTCAGAAGTAAAACTCCTAAGTCTTGCTATTTTGATATGCTGACAGTGAGCTAATATCCTTTTAGAGGTCGTTTCTAAGCATATCTGGCAACTCTGAGTTTGGGAAGTAGCAGAAAAGTCAGTGCATTAATAAGAAGTTCAACATACTGAGAGATTTGGTGTTTACCTCAGTATCATCCAGCCTTTGGAGGCAATTTGAACAACACCTGGCAACTCCGAGCTCAAATCTTCTGGTTTCACAGGCACAAGTGTTGGTATGTCTCAAAAGAATTTGTTAGTTCTTAGTTTCCATCTCTTTCAATGAAAGGATGTCCAATATTCATGAAAATGCTTGCTATTACCCTCCACATCATGAGTATGTTGCTCTTACACCTTATCACTCACATTCGACCAACCCTAATGTTGGTTTTAGCCCATTTTCTCTTGCAGCAACAACTAATCAGCATTTTCATCATGTTTCCCACCCTCCCACTCTGGTTCAACCTTTGTTTCAATCCATATTTGATCAAAATCAACCCCAAGAGGAGGTTTCTGATGTTAACCAGTATGATTATTTACATAATCAGCCTCAAAAACATCCATACCAGAACATATTGGACCTGTTCCAACAGATTGACCATATGTTGTGGGATCTAAGTCAAGGTCTTCACAGTATGGAGATTAATGATATTAGTAAGGTGCTTGCCTGCCTATCTAGGATGTTGGTTGATATCAAGGTGTAGAAAGGTACCATTATGCAACAGCAGGAAATGGCTGAACAAGTCTACTTTTATGATCAAGAAAGAGTGGCAGAAAGAATCCAGTTTGAGGGAAACCTTGAACAGGAAATAGCTACTAAAGACGAACAAATGAAGTTGTTGTCTGCTCAAGTGCAAAATACTCAAGCTTACTCAGATTATCAGCATCAACTAATGGAGGAGTTTCAAAAGAGGCAGTTTGAGGGGAGTTTCAAAGAGTAGAGTGTTGCAGCTAAGGATGAGCAGATGAAACACTTGCTTGCACAAGCTCATAGGATAGAACCCTAACTACCTGTGAAGGATGGGGCCTCAAAGTACAAAATTCCAAGTTTCAGACAGGGTGTATCTAGCATGGACAACTACGATGAAATTGCTAAGTTGGAGGAGCACGTGTTTTCAGTTCCAAGCTTCAAGCAGATTGCTTCTTCTCAAAGCTCAAAGCTAACTGAGGATCTTCCTCAAGTGGAAAGCACTTGTGAGGTTACAGTTTCAGAACAGCTAGAAGACATCAAGCTATTTAGGCAGTCGCTAATTGGTGGCAACCAACAAGACAATGGAGGCTTAATTCAGGAGGAAAAGCCTAAAATTGAACCTGATTCTACCCTCCAGGGTGAGGGTTTTGATGTTTTTGAGCATGTTCTGGGTGGGGAAGCCAATGTTGAGCTTTTTGAAGAGTTGTGCACATGTATTATTGAACAATTTTGTTCAACATTGGATGGCCAAGAATCAGAAGAGATTGAGGTTTATGATGATCTTGAGCAGCAACTTATAGAGATGTTGAAACTAAAAGAGGAGCCTCATGAACCTATCTTACAAGATTATATCTAGTTAGAAGAGCTTCCATTCTATTGTGCAGAAGATGAGCATATTAAGAAGGTTTATATCTCTTCACCAAGTCAACCACAGGGATTAGGCTTTTCCAGCCAGCAAAGTGATGAAGAGGGCACCCACGAGCAAGAGATCAGGAAGGAGGTTTGTCCAATCAGATACCTAGCTCAGATGGATTCCAATACAACACCAAGTACCAATCTTGTACCTACACATGAAGGTACAGCGAAAGAAGATATCCAAGATGCACTGACGGCCAAACAAGAGTATGTTCAGCTCACTTACCCTCCTTTGTTTGACAATATGTATGGTCTATCTAGTGAGGTAAGTGAACTCATTCACCTCTTTCGAGAGGCAGTGCATCACCTTGTTAAACATTTTTCTATTTTTCACTTTTACTCAGTTGTCCTTAAACATGCCAGTCATTGCATATTGAGAAGAATGGGCAGCTATTTCAGTCATCCTGTGAATGGTTTTGTTTGACCAATTTCTTACTGGTTAGTGTAGGGTAGGTTTAGGTGTAGTTTTCATTCCCTAAGTGCTATCCCAACACAGTAAATAGTTTTATTTCAATTTTTTCCCTATTTTCAATAAGTTTTTGAGTGTTCTAATGAGCCTCAAGAGAGTTACAGCCATATACAAAGTTGCTCCTGATTTGTTTCTGAGTTGTCCCAATGACTTCGTGCCCAATGGATAGGCCTAGGCTACTGGTTTATGTGTTTAGCAAGCAAACATCCAGCAAAGGTCACCAGAAATGTTACCCAATTTTCACCTACGGGCTCAATCAGGCAGGGTAACCCATGCTTTCAGATGGTCATGAAGGTCAATTGAAGGAGCATTTGCATCAAGGGGAAAATGATGATTTTTTTAATTCAGCATGTGGATTAAATGTGGCTCCCAAGAGGGTTGAACCCAGCATGCTGGTGTTCAATTTCGGGTGGGTCTTCAGCTTGTGTCCTTGCCTTGTTTTCCCGTTTTCCTTGTGTTGCTGGAGGCGGGTTTGGAATGGAATCTAGCCTTGAAACTTGATAAAAGTTTCAGTTTCGAGTTTGTTTCCGTCCCCACTCCCGCTGTGTTTTTACCCGGGATCGGTTTTAGTTTTGATCCGGCCTTGCTTTCTTTTGCTTTGTAAGTTTTCTTTTGAGTTTTGTCAGGGCCGGGACCGGGTTGGGGTCCGAACTTGAAACTTTTCCAAAGTCTCGGTTCCTGTTTCCGTTCCGGTTCCGACCCCGGTTCCACCTCCTTTGTTTTTCCTTGTGTGTCTTTGGTTTTTATTCTGGCAAACCCGAAACCAGAACTAGAACCAAACTCTTAAACTTCTTAAGTTCTAGGTTTTGGTTCCATCCCGATCCCGGTTCCGCCGGTCTTGTTCTTTTTCCTTTGCTCATTTTTTTTTAGGGGGTGTTTTCTCCCGTTTGTCTTTCTTCCTTATCGTCCTTTCCTTAGTCTTCTTTTGAGTTTTGTCGGGGGTAGGACCGAGTCAGAATCCAAAACTAAAACTTGAAGAAAGTTTTAGGGGAGGATTTGGTCCTAATCTTGGTTCTGCCAGGATTCATCTATTTTTGGTTCCATTCCTATTTTGACCCCGATCTCGGTTCCAATGTCGTCTTGGTCTCACCCCCGCCAGTGTTTGAAAGTCTCAATGAAAAGGAGTGCCTTCACCAGGAGATGAAGACCTCGCTCTAAGATCCCACCGACACATGGGTGTCTCACCGAAAGAAATCTTTGAGCCCGAGATGGTGGTTTGTGTTCACCAGGGGTCTTGTCGATGCTAAGGATCATGCCGACATAGTTGACATCGCCATAACATTTAGTCGTCGGAGTGTTGTCCTGCCGATAGCGGAGTGGTCTCAGTGAAATGAAATGAGTTTGGAGGGAAGTCTCCCTAACCTGATGGTGTCTAGGTGACTAAATGGTGAGCTCGCCAAAGGATCTTGCCTTCGCCATGATGTCTCACCAACCCGAGGGGAGTCTTGCCGATAGCGATCAGCTTGCCCACAGAAATGGATATTGGTCTAACTCTTGGAGCTTGCTAGGAGGTCCCGCCGATAGTCCTAAGCTATTCCGATAGCTACTATATGATGTGCTTGCATCGAGGAGATGCGATTAATCTCTCATTGACATGCGATTCTGTAGAGCAACCTTTGACTATCGAGAATGTGCACTGCATGGGTCAGCTCGATGAAGTAATGGCGCTTGAATCTAGCGAATAGATTTGATGTTGCTTCTCGAAGGGGAGGTAGCCACGAGTCACAATGACAGGTGGGGTGTCAGCTGGAAAAGGTAGAGCAGCATTAATGACCATGTTGCAAGCATTCAAGGTGACTCTGACGAAATCCCGAGGGTGGACATGGAGGCTGCGAGTCAATGCGGTCATTGTAAAAAGATAGAAGCCATGCCCAGGGACAAGCTTTCACCGACATGAGCAGGGGATGCACATTGAATGCCTCATTAACTTCATTCCAAGTGCTTCTTGGGCCGACGTGTCCAGGCGCCGACTCTTTTTTGAAAACCCTAAGGCAGGGGTCGACACTCTTTGGTTGTATATATGGCATTTTTGCCTTCTTGTAAAGGAGTTCTCCTGATGCTTTTTCTGAAGTCTGTGACTTCTACAATCCTCTCTCGGATTAGCAGAATTTTGTAACTCATTTTGGAACATGTTATATAA
Source organism: Sequoia sempervirens (assembly GCA_007258455.2). Classification (NCBI taxonomy): domain Eukaryota; kingdom Viridiplantae; phylum Streptophyta; class Pinopsida; order Cupressales; family Cupressaceae; genus Sequoia; species Sequoia sempervirens. The sequence continues at coordinate 89,714 of VDFB02328228.1, forward strand.
AATTTACCTTGATTACCATTGATGGTTCATTTTTTGCCTTCTGGTTCTTGTGAAGTATTGTGCATTTTTAAGTGATTCATCAAGCTACTTAGTGAAATCTTTCTTTTCCTTATAGCTTTGTTTCATGTTAGCATGCCTTTCTTTGCAAAAGTGGTATCATGTAAGTTATAAACTATGTTTACTCAATTGCACATGAGCTTTTAATTTGTGAAAGTCTATTTTTCCTTCTTGAAAGTGTGTGCATGTCGACCCTTTTTGTATGCATAATCCACATAATCTTGTTGTGCAGTTCCATATCCATCATCAGTACTCAAGTGTAACTCTAGTATCTCATTGTTCTTATTAGTTCAGTGTATCACCTTAGCATTAGTTTTATTTTATGCATTCCTTCTCCCTTTCCCTTCAAAGAATCAGTAGTTTTAGGTGATGACCCAACAAGGAAGCCGACCTTCTCCAAAGGTTGACCTCTGTCTATAAGTGACCCACAACTTTGGAGGTCTTCCCATGTTACACTGAGGTGTTGAACATCAGGTTCAACAAGGGTGCAACTTCAGGTGATAACAATCACTTATAATCCTTTTGATTTGACCTAATTTTTTATTAAATTCTTCAACCAATAAAGCTAGTGAACCTTTCACTCTGTGCATAGTCAACTTCTAATGCTCTACAAACTTCGGAATTATCATATTTTATTTCACAATATTCACCAATAGATCAAGCATGTCAATGCACATCACATATCTTCGTGTTGAGGCACCAGCACCACTTCTTTGGTGGGGGGAAATAAGATGTTCATTAAATCTCCCCCTAAGCTAAAGATCTTAACTTAGATTCTAGATGAAACATCTACATCGGAGGATGGCACAGATTCATCCTTAACTTATGTCTCTTCCTTATTTCTCTAAATCTTTCCCATCTCCTTTTTTATATCGAATCAACCCTTTTTACTAGTTCATTCCTCTTTACTGAATTATCCTTCCTCATATTTATGCTTCTAAAAAACTTAGCAATGTGTCCAGGCCTATTGCAATTGTAACAAGTTATATTATTCTGGCCAATATTCCTTCCATTCATTCTAGATTTGCATTGATTATCTTTATACCCAAATCAATAGCATGTATAATAGTAACCGTGAAAGATTGAATCATTCTACCATTGTTATAGCCATTCATCATTTGAATTCTACATTCACTAGCTCTATGACCAAATTTCTTGCATGTAAAACATTGAAAAGAGAAAGATGGAACATTCTGATTCATTTTGCTTCTACATTCCATTTCCTTATGTCCAAATTTATTTCCAGAATAATAAAAACCATTAAAATATGGGTACCTTTGTGCATTTGGTTTTCTAATTGGTGTCTTATTTAATTTTGGATCTACTTGTCATTGTTCTTATCTTCAATATCTTTTTCAATATTTGATATCTAATCTGAATTTAAAATTTCTCCTATCTCAAACCCTAATCCACCTTTGTCTTTAGAGCCTTTCTGATTCACAATCATCTTATCAAGCTTTTTAGCACTCATCTTGAATTTGTCTTCATGACTCCTTGCTTTCTCCATATTTGATCTTAGATTCACAACTTCTTGTTCAAGCCTTATACATTCCTCTTATTTTCTTTCCACCATTGCATTCAGACATTCCTCAATTCTTTTATTTTCTTCAACTTGCACTTTTATACTAGGGATGATTTCATTTGTTTGCTTCAATTGCTCATTGACTTCCTTATGCCTTTCTCTAAACTTCTTGATTTTATTTCTCAATTTTATGATGCATTCATCTACTTCTTTGATATTTTCATTCAAATCTTTATTTTCACCTTCATTCCTTTCAAGATCTTCAAGGGAAACTTTGAGTTCTCTATCTTTGTCAAGAATATAATCTTCTTCTATGATTCCTACAGTTGGAATCTCTTTTGGAGGAGTGGGAATTTTTCTATCAACCATGTGTTCAACCTCCAAGATCTTCCCCAAGAAATTAAGATACTTCCAAAGAGCCTAGCTTTGATGCCAATTGTTGAACATCCAGAATACTGAGAGGGGGAGTGAATCACTATTCTCTTAAACCATTCAAACATTAAACATGCAATTTCCAAAGCATATTCAACTACAATAAATAGAGAAATCATGAAACATCGACAACACCACATAACACATGAACACCAAGATTTTTACGTGGAAAACAAAAAATGGGAAAACCATGATGAGGATTAGCTCACAATATATTATAACCAGTTATAGTATATTTACAGAAGTGCTCACTACAAGTGGACTAACTACCCACAAAGAAAAAGATACAAGAGAGATTATGGCTCATAGCCTATTTTGAATTGTTACAGTTGCATCCATCATATGCATGAAATATAGTTCCAATGAAGTTCAATAAACTAACTTTACACACTTCATCTGATTCTGATCTAACACTCTACTTTCCTCTACATTTTCATCACTTTAATCTTCTACTCAACATTCAAAACTTAAATTTTCACTACTTTGATAATGCTCACTTGTAAGACATTCACAACATTCATCACACACATCAAAACACCGAAAATGATCTAACATATATATCCGCTTCTAGCATAACATTGATTAGGTTGGCCTAATTAGATGTAATATTCAAAACATAACTTTTCACCTTCAATCCTTTTCACACATGCTTCACACCAAGGTTTAAAACTCAAAACAAATCGAAATAGGTTGGCATGGACCTATAATAGATCCCACATAAGACCACAACACTTATTTAAACTTTGCATACCTTCACACTTATTAGGTCAGCGCCACAAAAGACCTAATAACAAAATTCTTCAACTATGTATCCACATTCAGACACGTCGACCTCAAAACTCAATGCCAACTACAATTCACACACTATTTTCATCTGTCAACTTATCCTCAAAAGCACAAAACCAAAAACTTATCTGTGGAGAAGTGCAAACTCTCCCACTCAAATGCACTATACAAAAAAATATGTAAACTGCCAAACCAAACTTCTGCTACTTGGATATCTCAAACCAAAAGCCAAAACATGATGAAATTTTGGAATCAAATACTTCTAACAACCAAAAAAATAATTTTAGAAGTGTAGAGTGAAACCTTCAATTGTAGACCGGTGTAGACCCAAAAATTGGATGCTCTATTACACAGATTTAACAGAGTTGATACATAGTCAATTTCCAACACAACTGACTTCACCGAATCAAACCATCTTGCAAAAATGTCTTCCAAAAAAACTCCAAAAACTATTAGAATCAACCAAAATTATCTATAATGATCTACACCAATATCTCCACATCAAGATACAATGTTGGCATCAATGACAACACTGCAACACATAGAAATATACCTTGTGTGTATCCCTCATGCTCATGTTTCCAACAACAACATCAATGAAATTCTTAAAATAGAGCTTTGTGTGTTTGTGTGTAAGTGGGTGTATGTGTGTGTGTGTAAGAAAAGAAATTTTGGATTTTCTTGAGCTTGGATTGAGATTTTAAATTATTTGGGGGTTGTAGAATATTGTTTTTGTTATATTACTTCTCAAGGATATATTTGTTCCATCTTTGCAAATTGTTTTGGAAAGATTTTGTGTATTTGAAATGACTTTCTTTATTTTCCATGCCCACAAGAGGTGGTGCATATGGCTTGCTCTACATAGGCTCGATTTAAATATTTGATTTGCATGGTTGGGTGTAGATTTTATTTCTATTGTAGGAATTTGATTATCTTGTAAAATACGAAATTTTCCTGGAGTATGGTCATTTCCTTAGAATTATTATGTGAATGGATAAGCATATATTTGTGTATTTTAGGTCCTAAGGGTATGCTTAGATTTTTGTATTTTTGAGTATTTTAGAAGTTGAAGTTTTTGAAGGTTTCATTGAATATATTAATGGTGGATTTAGCACTTTCATGGAATTTCAACCTTTTGAAAAAAAAAATCAAACTATGCTAACTTGTTTATTTTGTAGTATGAGTATTCTCATAATTGGTTTGTGATTGTATGTTGTTGGACCAAGTGTTTTGAATTATTGCATTGATTTATATGTCATGACCAAATTTTATTTTCAATTTTGGATACTTAGGAATGAGATTTACAGTAATGAAGGAGTGGCCTCCCATTGCTTTATTAGGTTTAAAATGAGCTTGTGGATAGAGTTAAGTGAGATTTAAAACAAGAGAAATCATAAAAATCATAGGGAATAAATGAACTACACACATAAATAAGATTAAATATATCGCACTTTTAATGCCTCATCAAGACTATGGACATGGTTGTAAAGGCCATGCCATGACTCATTGAGATTACAGAATGTTATTGGATACTCCTATTGTAAGGAACACTACTAAATATTCTACATCATTGTTGTGATATTGTAATCACACTCCTTGGTTTACATCATGTACCATATTCACATTGGTTTATCATATTTTCTATCTAATGTGTGTTGAGACTCTTTACATGTGTGTTGGTAGCATTATTTTTTGAAATAATGAAGAAGGTTGTCATTAATGAGTTGTCATTGATGTCAAAACTACATGATGAACGTCAAAATATGAATGAAGTTTTATTTTGCAAAAGGGTTTTTGACAAAGTGTCTACACTGGCAACTTTTGATATTTTGGTTTGCATTTGTTCGCCCTATCAAATGAACTTATGTGGTTCTAGTATATTGTTCATGGATGTCATTGGCATATTATTTTACAAATTTAGTTGCTTTGGATAAGTGGTTTAAAGGTTGCAAGTAACAAAAGTTCATCAGATATGGTTTACACAGTTTTTTCTATACTGGCTATTACCTAACTAGTTCACATTCTTTCGTGGATTTGAGTTAGTCATTATGATTTTGAGAGAATGCTTACAAGTATTAATACATTGCATTTTCTAGTTGGTGTGATATTTTGTGGTCCACATATCCTATGGTGATGATCAGTTGGAGTATTTTACTTTTTGGTTTTATGCTTGGATGACTTAAGGTATGCAAAGAGTTATGAAATTTAAATGTGTTCTGAATAGAAAAGGGAATTGTTATAGGTCCATGCTGACCTATATTTCCTGTGTTTTTGGTGTGAAGGAGATTTTGGTTTCAACTGGGTGCCGACAAGGCACGTTTTGCATTATTTAATGCTACATCTAATTAGACCGGCCTAATTGATGTTTGTGATGGAGTTTAATATACATACAAGGTTTATTTGAGTTGAGGAAGAGCATATTTTAATAAATGTATGATCTGAATGCAAGCAATGATGCAAAGTGTTTCAAAAGTATGTGAATAAGTTGTAAGTGTTGAGAAAAGGTGTGTGAATATAGAGCAGAGCAGAGACTTGCAATCTGAGTTGATTAGAGTATGTTATGAGCTTCAAAGGAACTAAATCCAACATATGTTAGATGCACTTTTCTTAGTTCAAATTATGGTTGTAAAGCCACCTCTTTGTATCTTTCTTTTTCTCTATGAACAGTGAGTTCACTTGGACAGTGAGTCCTCCTGGTAGTGAGCCTTTATGTAATATCTTATAACTAGTTATAACATATTATGATTTAATCCTCATTGTGGTTTTTCTTGCCTTGGGTTTTCCATGTAAAAATCTTGGTGTTCATGTGTTGTGTGTGTTATGGATTGTTCATGCTTTCATTCCTTATACTTGTTAAGTATGCTTTGAAAATTGGATGGTTAATAATTGAATGGTTTTATAGAATATTGATTCACTCCCCCTCTCAGTATTATGGGTGTTCAACAATTGGTATCAGAGCTCGATTCCTTGGGAGAAGCTTAACCGCTTTGGGAAGATCTTGGAATTTGAACACATGGCTCTGGAAGTGATTTTTTTCTATTGGATACACAAGAGAAGATTGCATGTTTGAAAAAGATGGAGAACTCAAAGTTTCTCTTGAATACTTAGACAAAACTAAAGTTGAAAATAGAGATCTAAAGGAAAATATTAAAGAAGCAAATGACTACACCAAAAAATTAAGAGAGCAAATCAAGAAATTCAGAGAAAGGCATAAGGAGGTCAATGAATAATTGAAACAAGCAAATGAGAACATCACCAGACTAAAAGTGCAAGTGTAAGAAAAAAGGAGAATCGAGGAATTTTGAAATGCAATGGTAAAAATAAAGACTAATGAATGCACAAGGCTTGAGCAAGAAGTGGTAAATCTAAGATCAAATCTAGAGAAAACAAAAATTCATGAGGAAAAATTCAAGACAAGTTCTACAATTCTTGATGAGTTAATTGCAGGACAAAAAGCATCCAAAGACAAAGGTGGTTTAGAACTTGAAAAAGGAGAAAGCTCAAAATAAAATCAGATACCTAATGTAAAGAAGATTGAAGACAAGAACAATAGTGGCAAGTTCCAGAATCAAAGAAACAATGCTAGAAGACCCCCCATCAGATAGCCAAATGCTCAAAGTGCTAGAATGATTCAATTTTTTAATGGTTACTGCTATACATGCTATGGATTTGGACACAAAGATAATCAATGTAGATCTAGAATGAATTCAAGGAATAATGCTCAGAGAAATATCATATGCAACAGTTTCAATAAACTTGGACATATTGCTTTTGATTTTGTAGAAATTCAAGGAAGGAAAATTTGATAAAGAGAAATGAGCGAGTTAAAAATATTGATCCGACTGAAGCAAAGAAGGAAATGGAAAATATTTGGAGAAACAAAGAAGAACCTAAGAACAAAGAAGAATCAAATACTACAAATGAATCTTTACCAACCTCTAATGCAAATAATTCCTCCAGGAATTGAACCTAGGCACTGGCTTAGGGGGAGCAATAACAAAAAATCATATAACCCCTTGTAAATATGAGGTGTCATGGCTTGGCATGAAGATATGAGATAGATATGGATAACATGGATATTTTGAAGAAGATTCTAGAAGAAAATATGCAAATGTGGAGATTTGCGGAGCGATTTGAGGTTTGTTGTTACACAGAGAAGGTTTTACCAGCTTTATTGTTTGATGAATTAAATACAAATTTAGGGAAAAATTGAAGGTATTATATACCTCTCCCTTGTTTATTTCATTCAAATTTATTCATTTCGAGCAATTAGTGAAAATTGAAGCGAGTTCAAGATTTCGAAGGCTATTTGCGAAGCAGAGTATGCAAACCCTAATTTTGGTTAAGCAAGAAAAAGGTACTTATCGTTGTCCAAAGCTGAAATTGAATTTATTTTTTGAATAATTTGAATTTAGTAGAGATGGAAACACCTACAGTGGTAAATGTGAGTGAGAAAACCCAACCAAAATTCAAGAAATATCCCATGAAAGTGTTTGAGAATGACCCGATTGGTGTATTTTCAAGTATTCCATACAGGGTTTTGCCTACTGAGGATGTTAGGGCATACATCCACGAGAATATGGAAGAATACAACCATAAAAAACTCATAGACCTGTGGATAGGCCAACTAACTGGAGATAATTTTGACATCAAACCTAAGTATGAAAACCTAGTGAAGAAGAAACTGGATGTCTGGCAGATGTTTCCATGCTTCGTTTATGACAATGATCTTAAGTATGTGAGAATAGCATTAAGCAAAGTTCATGATAAATTCTTATGAACTGATATGCCTAGATTGATAACTAAGGAAGTCATAGAAGAGATTACTAGACTTTGTGACACTGGACATGTACCTATGTTGAAATTTGTAAAGAAAAAGGATGTAATGGAACTAATAGGAGCCACATTTGATCAAAGGGCTCTCACTATGAATACCTTACATAATCCTATAGTAAGATATGTAGCTATGGTCATTGGATATAAGATATACTATACCAATAGAGAGAATTTTGTGTCTACAGCAACAATTCATGTAGCCCATGAAATGGTGGAAAAGGGAAAGGACTATGATTTGTGTGAGTTGCTCTGGCAACAACTTTTTGACAATCTGAAGCAAACTAAAGATAAGAAATACCCTTTCAAATTTGGTTTTTTGCTAGTTTTTTTGTTGTTCTATTTTCTGAAGGAGCTTCCAGGAAGAAGCAATATTACATGGAGTAGAAGCAATCCTATATCCCATCAAATATTTGAACATCTACGCAACATTGGTGATATGTAAGCTCAAGATGAGGCACTTACTTCTTTCTTCATATTATTTCAAAATAGAATGCATGAATGGGAAAGGATCCCTAAGTTTGTAGTGGAAAAATATCTAGATGATATCACATTTTTGGTCAAAACCGATGAATGCATCATTGAAGTTGTGGAACCCAACACTGTCTAGATTCAGCCACTTGGATATGAGATCACTAAAAATTAAGTAGATGGTTATGTTGGTATCTTATTGAATAGTATTAAGGACCCTACTCAAGAAAGACATGGAACATATGAAGAGAAATCTATGAAAGTGCATATGGAACAAAAAAATCCTGAAATAAAGAAGAAGGCAACTAAAATGGTACATGATTATTTCAAGGACAAAGGACTCACAATTGAAGATATACAAAAATTAAAAGCAGTTGTAGAGGGAGAATCAAGCACAACAAGTGGGACCACTGGACCTAGAAGATCAAGAAGAACTTCCGCTATTCCCCATAGTACTCAATTGCCCTCTAGATCAATTTCTATCTCCAATATAACAAAGAGAATGGAGACCAGTGCTTCAGTAACAAAAGAACTTCAGGAGGAAGAGACCAAAAGGCCTAGAAAGAGAAAGAAAACTATTTTGAAAGCCTCTACTATTGCTACATCAAAAAGAATAAAAGAAAATTCTAGGAGAGAAAAGGACTTGAGTGTACAGTCTGAGGAAGAAGAAGAAGAGGATGAAGGTTCCCTGTTGATCTAAAAGGGAAGTGGCACTATTTCAAAGAAACAAATAATATATATTTCTAACACTTATGATGAAGAAGTTGAAAAGGAAAATGAAGCCTTTTAGATACATGTACATAAGCAGGTGAAACATAGCAGAACTAGAGAAGAAAAAGAAGACATCTAAAGAAAGATCACATAGTCCAATGAAGTTGGACTCATTATTCAAAGGTATGTTTCATCATGAGATGTTGGAAGAAACAACTTCTTTGTGTAAAAAGGAAAATGAGGAGAATAGAGCCACAATAATAGAAGCAATTATCAAATTCATTGTCACAATGGAGGCAGATATGGAGAACATTGGGAAGAAAGTTCTTGATATTGTGTGGAAACTCTTGTTGGAAAGAAGAAAAGAAGCCAAAGAAAGGGAAGAGAAGCTCAGATCAGATACTATGGAGAAAGTTGGATTTTCTCTATATGATGTTGACAAGGCCACACTAGCCCAAGTACTTAGTGAAGAATTCAAATCTAAGCAAAGGATCACACTTCTAATGGGAAGAGATCAAGATCAAATTGAGAAAATGTAGAAGGAAAAAAAAGAAAAGGTTGCTAATCTATTGCATAGAAGTATGCCCTAATTCCCATTTCCTCTACCAAAAAGGGACAAGATCCGTCAGATGAAAACATAGGTGCTACTGATATAGAAGAAAATCTGGATAATATTCCTCCAGATACAGATGAACCAATGCAAGAGATTGTTGAAGATGACAATTTTGTTGAAGAGAATGCAAAAGATGATACTCCTATTCCTCCAATAACTCAGGAGACTACAGATCAACGCCACTCGGAGACATATGTTCCTTTGATGGATACAAAATAAAACACTGGTGAAGGTGAGAAGCATGTTACAATCAATGAGCAAAGGCATGAGGATGAAGAGAATCGGGAAGCAGAGAATGATGGTGAAAAGGAAGGAGAAGGAGATAAAAATGAAGATAATGAACAAGGAAAGAAGGAAATGATGGAGATGAAGAGAAAGATAAAGATAAGATCTTCAATGAAGAAGGAGAAAAGGCAAAAGAAGAATTTTTTGATAGTGGAAAGAATGAAGAAGCAAAGAAGTATGAGGATTTACCTAAGACCTCTAGTGAATCCTCCTTCAATGATCCTTTAGAAGGTTTTTTGTCTAAACACTTGAAGTTTCAATCAGTTTTTTCCTGCCAATTGTTGTAGTTTCCCATACAGTATCGCAACATTGATCTAGACAAGATATCTCCTATAAATAAATTGCAACTAAGTGATGTATTTAATGCATCTACAAGAAAAGAAATCATTGAAACATATCAAAAGGGAAGTGATTTGATAGATGAAGATGTAAAATCATTTCAGGAGATCATTCTAGGAATTAATGTTGATACATCTTTACTTGCGGTAGAAAATTTCAAATTGCTGTTTGATTCCTTTAAGGAATATGCCTCCAGATTGAAAAGACAAGCATAAACAAAGGTTGAGTCAAGGATTAAAGAGAAGAAGTTGATGGATATCATAGAAAAATGTGTATCTACACATACAAAATTTGAAGAATGCTTGAATGAAGTACTAGTCTACAAGGGTGATGCAAAAATACTATTTTTGTATTGCAAGAAGTGGTCAGATGTCACACAAGGGATAAAAGATGAAATTAACTTGATTGGCTGTCAGATAGCTAATGCATCAAAAGCTTATGATTCAACACTAGATAGAGATGATAAGACTTGGACTTCTATAGTGGACTTGCATGACAGATTCTTCACTTTGCAAAGCCAGAAGGAAGAGATTATCAAGTAGCTTGTGAAACTAAGGGACATGGTAAAAATAAAGTATATACCTATTTCAAGTGCCCTTTCCAATACTGACAAAATCTTAAAGTTAAATCTTACCCCCAGTACTATAGAAGGAGAAGAAACATTGATAGAGCTTGAGTCTCTACACAAAATTCTTGTAGCAACAAAGAAGAGCTGGGAAGAAGGAACATCTGCTTAGCAAGCTATTCTTTAGAAGTTTTAGGGGTCAACATCTTCGGGTTGACCATTTCTATTTTTATATATCTTTCATTTTTTCATGTTTTCAGATTCTTTGTACACATGTGAATACGTATTAGGAATTTTCGGTTAGCTTCCTAAGGGGGAGCTAGTTCAGCTTGCATATATGTCTTGAGGGGAGCATGCTTTGCCCTTGATGTCAAAGGGGGGAGATGGAGAGATACTTGTGGAGAGATACTTATGGAGAGACACTTGTGGAGAATTTTTTTGTTTTGGCACATGTTTCCATCAATGAAAAAGTGGGAGATTGTTGAAAGAATGAAGAAGGTTGTCATTAATGAGTTGTCATTGATGTCAACACTACATGATGAACGTCAAAATAGTATGAAGGAATTTTTATTTTGAAAAATGGTTTTTGGAAAAGTTTCTACACTAGAAGCTTCACCACATAGTGCCCTCTAATATTTTGGTTTGTATTTGTTTGCCCTGTTAGATCAACTTATGTGATTCTAGTATGTTATTTATGGATGTCACTGGCATATCATTTTAGAATTTTAGTTGTTTTGGATAAGTGGTTCAAAAGTTGCAAGTAACAGAAGTTTGGAAGATATGGTTTACATAGTTTTTTGTGTACTAGCTATTACCTAACTGGTCAGCATCCCTTCGCAAATTTGAGTTATTCATTGTGATTTTGAGATAATGTTTTCAAGTGTTAGTAAATTGTATTTTCTAGTTGGTGTGATATTTTGTGGTTCACATATCCTATGGTGACGATTAGTTGGAGTATTTTACTTTTTGGTTGTATGCTTGGCTAACTTAAGGTATGCAAAGAGTAATGAAGTTCAAATATGTGTTGTAAATGGAAAATGCAATTGTTATAGGTCTATTCCAACCTATCTTGCTTGTTTTTTTGACACTAAGGCAATTTTGGTTTGAACTGAGTGCTAAGAAGGCATGTTTTGTATAATTTAAGGCTACATCTAATTAGTGATATCTAATTCAAGGCTACATATAAGTAGTTAAATCTAATTAGGCCAATATAATTGATGTTTGCAATGAAGGAGTTTAATATATAGACAAGGTTGATTTGAGTTGAGGAAGAGAAAATTTTAATGAATATATGATATAAATGCAAGCAGTGATGCAAAGTGTTTCAAAATTGTGTGAATAAGTTGTGAGTGTTGAGAAAAGGTGTGCAAATACAGAGCAGAGTAGAGACTTATAATCTAAGTTGATTATAGTATGTTATGAGCTTCAAAGGAACTGAATCTAGCATAAGTTAGATACACTTTTCTCAATTCAAATTATGGTTGTAAAGCCACATCTTTGTATCTTTATTTTTCTCTATGAACAGTGAGTTCACTTGGATAGTGAGTCCTCCTGGAAATGAGCCTTTCTGTAATATCTTATAACTGGTTATGACATATTATGAGTTAATCCTCACTGTGGTTTTTCTTGCCTTGGATTTTCCATGTAAAACTCCTGGTGTTCATGTGTTGTGTGTTATGGATTGTTCATGCGTTCATTCCTTATAATTGTTAAGTATGCTTTGAAAATTGGATGTTTAATAATCGAATTGTTTTATAGAATATTGATTCACCCCCCCTCTTAGTATTTCAGATGTTCAACATTATTGAACCCTTTTACATGCATGTTGGTATCATTCATGTGAGTTGATTGGTGTGTGTAGCCATATAAATCCTTGTGAATTCTTTATGCTTGTTACATGATTGAATATTTCCTACTATGGAGGGTGGTCCTAATGGTTATATAATGTTAGGTTGTGTCAAACCACCATTGGGGAATTTTTCTAGAGGACACTCATTAAAGGGCATATTGGGCTCTTGTGACATCTATTTTTTTTTAGCTTTTCATTTATATATAACTGAAGAAAACTTATGATTTGGGACATCATAATCCCTATTTATAATATTCTAATTATTAGTATGAACTCTTTTGTGTCTGAATGTAATCCATTTGCTTAAGTCTTGAGATCTATATCTTTGATTTTGACATGTCTCGACATTGGTGTCAAACAGGAAAGAAATTTATATTATTTTTCTCATGTTTAGCTATGAAATATAACATGATTAGAAAGCATGATTTATATGTACGGTAGAGATAATATTGTAATTAATATAGATGTTATTAATTTTATGTTGGTTTTAGAGAATGAGTTTTACAATAAGAGATTGAAATGTTGAATTTTCCCTTGCAAGCTTTTTTTTTCTCTTTCACGTGTAGACCTGTCTAGTATGAGAAAATAAACTCTAGTTTTATTTGAATTTTTAAGGTTTGGTCATTTACCATTTGGAAAAGAGAGAATGTACATGATTGAGTGCTTATCTCAAGCCATTTTCTATAACATATAAAATGAGAAATTATGTGATTTTTGTTGATCTAAACTTGATGTTTATAGTTATGCAAAATTGTATTAAAACCCCAAATTTCAACAAGCAAGTTTGTTGGAGGTTGGGACTTTGCTTGTATTTTATAATTTATAAAACTACATCAAAACCTTGATTTTTTTATGGTAAATTTGTCAAAGGTTAGAACTCCACTTATATTTTGTGATTAGAAATTTGTATTAGAGCTTTGAAGTTCTAAAAACATGTAGTTGTAGACTTGTGGAGGTTGGAGGCAAGCTTACAATTGGAAAATGTATAAACCTAGTCTATGAAAAGAGAAGCAAAGTATATGGAAATATTTCCTACACTAAAATTCTAAGGAAAACACTATGCAAATTTCAATATTTTAATAATTATAGAAAGAAGAAACACGTGTAAATAAAATTAAACAATATACCATAACACAAGAGTATGTTGGGAAAAAATTGAAAGAAAAATCACATGCTTCAAAGCAATCCAATGTAGTATTCAATAAACAACACAGTTACAATTTACTGGTTGAGAAAGCCTTAATAGGAGTATCACCAACTAGATATTTTGAGGAATTAAGACAACTTAATAATAACTAAAAGAAAAATCACACAACCTCCATCTTAACCACCTAATATATAGGAGATACAATAAATGAAACCATAAAATTGTAATTATAAAAATGTGATTTAAAACCATCCAAAAAATGGTTCCCAAATCACAAATCTCAAGATGAGTCAAAAGGCTAGAAAGATTATATTCCTTCCACTTGTCATAAAATCACTATAATTCACTCACCAAATCAAGTTTTCCTTTATCTCAAATAAAATATTCTTTATTATGTGTTGTAACATGCACCATAAGTTGGTAAACAAGTACAACTCCCCCTTATAGCTCTTTAATGTGTCCAATATGTTTTTACATTTCCTATGCAAACTTCTATAGGCCATTTAACTGTGAACATCAAAATCTGCAAATGGCTTGAATTCTAACACACAAAGCATGATTAGTATTTCAAAACAAAGCAAATATTCAACATCCATATGAGATAATCCAACATGCTTTTAAAATGCAATCCAATAACAAGATAACTAAAACATATAAAGAAAAACATGAAGTATATCTATCCCATATTGGATTGGTGCTTCTGTGGAAAGAAGCCCTTTCCCAATCCTTGATAAGCCAATGATGAAGATGCAATGCTAGGACAATGGTAAAAATTAGCTCTCAATGTGAAGAGAGTAACTTTGCATGAAGATTGTGGATTGTAGATCAAATGCAAAGGATGAGTTCTCTATTTATAAGAGAGAATGATGGAGAGACATGCAAAATGGGTGAATGTGGGACAAAGATTCAACCAATGGCAAGGTGCCACTTGTCCAAATGTGAGTGGATGGAAGATGTGCAAGTTTTGGTGAATGTGCCAATAAATGACATTAGGTGGCCTTTTCAAATTTCAAATTTGGCTTGTTGGAGGGAGAAGAAGGGGTCTTAAATGCCTAGTGGGGGACATGTAAGAGGAGAATCAATGTTATGTTGGAAGGACTCATCGCACTTGGAGGGAGATTTGAAATGGAGGAATATTCCATTTTTATGCCATGTTGATGGAAAATGAAGATTTAATAAATTAATTAAAATCATTTATTTGTGCAAGTGGGAAGAGCTAGAGGATGGGACTTGCATTAAAATTAGATTTAATCCTAATTCAGTTAACTTAAGTGAAGATTAGGTGATTTGACCTTTTTGCTTTAGATTTATGGATTAAACTAAATCAAAAAGGAGATGGAAAATGATAAAGATTTAGTTAAATAAATATTTTGATTTATTTAGCTAAGGGGAATAATGATAGTGTTTATTTAATTTAAATGGAGGGCCTTAGAGATAAATCAAATAAGCTTGATTTATTTAATGAATGGACTTGATTAAATGCAATATGCTAATTTTGCATGTCTACATTAACTTTTGATCCAAGAGGTCAATTTGGCCCTTTTTTTAAATTATAGGGCTCAAAAAGACCTATACAACAAGCCCCTCTTAGTGGTTTTAAACAACCCGAAATATTTATTTTGGCTAAAAACCACCTCTATAACCTATAAATTGAGTTTTTTTGTTTTATAACCTAAAAATCAAATACCTTTTGTAATCTTATCAATAGGAACAAGGTTGAGACACATTTCCTATAATTCTCCCACTTTCTAGACACCTTGCATAAGAAAAGGTAGTATCAACACCATAATATAATTGCTAGGGGCCAAGAGGCCCATATAAGTGTATTTGTAACATTCTTCAAAGTGTCAACCTTTTCTAGAATCACTCTCCCATCCTCTACCATATCCCAAAAAAATAGTACTAGACATCAATATACTTCATCTTCACATGAAAGGTTAGGTTATTTTTTAAACATATCACACTTTGATTGTCATAATGAACTCTAATTGACCATGCCTCTATCTCAAAATTTGAACACAATCTCTTAAGACGGATGACTTCTTTTCTAGCATGTGTTGCTACCATGTACTCTACTTCTAGAGTGGATAAAGTGACCATAGCTTGTTGCTTAGTCATCCAACTGACTGCACCACCAAACATAGTGAAAATATATCCACTGGTGGATCTTTTGTTATTGACATCTTTAGCCCAATTTGAATTCACAAATCCAAACAAACTAAATATTTATCCTTTGTATGATAACTATGATAACATAAGAAATACTTAAAAGCACCTTGAAAATTTATAAATATCGTAATATCCCCAACATATATCTTTGAAAAATAACCTTCAATACAAATTTTAATAGTGCTTTGACACTGCTATAATCTCCCAACCAAAAAGAGGGTAAATATTTTAACATATTTAAATATATTTACTTAAAATTACATCAAGTTTTAAACTAGCTACATTAGTGACTCTATATTTTATTATACACTTCATTATTTTACTCTAAAATTTAAAAAAAAACCATAATTTTTTCTACTCAAATCTATCAAACCCCAAAAAAATCCCTTTTCATTTCCCTATAACTTTAATAACCATGTAGCAAAATCAAGCTAACAAATAGAATATAGATAAATTTTAGACTTAAATATATTTTACTAGACCTAGAAGAACATGGATTTATCGATGTTTTTACATTACATTAATACCCAAGGTTATCTTCAAGTTATTACATAGAAATAATGATAAACCAAATTTATAATAGTAGCTAATGGTTGGAATAAGATTTTAGAACTTCCCCTATATAAGTGGGTCGAAAATACAACACAAAATACTATTGTGACAAAAATGCATATTACTCCCACAACAACTATAAGTGTCATGCAAAATTAATAATTTTGATATTTTCCACCATTAAAGTAAAATACAACATTTGGGTGATATTTGTTAGGAATTGCATGTAGAAAATATTAATTAAATGCAAATAAAGATTAAAAAGAGGAATGAAAAACGCAGAAATAATAACAGCGAGAGACAATTTTTAACGTGGTTCACCCAAACTCGGGCTACATCCACCAACAGAGAGTCCAATATTATTATCCAAAAAATCAAACCAATTACAACCAGTAATCCTTGCAACTCAATACCACTACAAATGCTACAATACAATATCAATGGAAACCCTAACCCTTAGCCTTTTATCAAGACTTATGTTGGTTACAAAATAGCATTTTTTTATGTTGTCCAAAAGAAAAATAACTCCCGACGCCTTTATAAAATAATAAAAAATCGTGAGAGGTTTTGGGGGTGCTGCCCCTCGACCCTACCCTATATTGTGACAGGGAGCGCACCAAGGGCGTTGCCCCTGGACCCCACAAGGGTTGCTACCCCTTAACCCCGTCTTGGAGGCGCTGCCCCAAACCTCTGTTAAATGATTTGGGGGGAAACCGTGTCAATAAAAGTGGGGGAAATTTAACCTCTGAGTCTAATTAGGCTCCATTTAACAACAATATTTTTCCTTCAATGAAGAGGGTTTTTGTCCTTCAAGAAATGAGATCTTTAGGATTTTTTCCTTTGACCTCCAACATATCCATAATTTTTCATCATTGAATCTAAGCGTATGAACATCATTGAATCTAAGTGTGTGAACACAAGTTCTCAAAATGGTTTTCCAATTAGTTTTTTTGAATAATTTTCATAATTATCTTTTTGCTAAGACTTTAAATCTTTAATACCACAAAGAAATGTTGAATATTACATTGAATGCCAATATCTCATGATTGATATGTGGTAGACAATGCACATGTACCATCTTCCCCTAAATCATGCTTGAAATTATGCCACTTCTGCTCAAATATGCTCAAGAGGCATGGGGAATGTTTTCTATTATTTGTAAATACCCTTTATACTAATGGTGAGAGGCCTTGTGTGGTTTGAACTCTAGCCACCACATTAATGGTAGCCAAATCATCTTCTTACTTTACATCATCAAGGCACACGTGGATACACACCATACATATTAAATATTTTTTTCTTGGCAAGAGAAAATATTTATAAGAAAAATTATGTCATATTTGATCATTAGTGTCACTAAAAGATAAGTTGGGAGGTAGGTGAGATGAATGGTACAAAATAGGTGATAGTATTGAAGTTTGAAAGTTAGAGATAATTCATGACTCTTATTTCTAGTCAAATATTAGAGTTCAAGATGGAGGCATGATGGTAAGGAAAAGTCTAAAACTCTAACAAGGCAAGGGAAAAGAGTGGGTTTTAGGAGAAAGGGATGACATGATGGAAAATTTTGATAGCCTAATGGGAGAAGGGAATGAATGAAGGGGATGGATATGAGGTATGCCTAGATGGATAATTTAAAAACTTTGATAGGCATAAAGGTGTTGGGATATTGTGTTGTGCACCAATACATAAAATTTTATATTATAATATTGTAGTTAAATAATTATTTAGTTGCGATGCACCTAGGAGGTGTGGTTAATCACACTAGGTAATTATTTGGGGACCACTTTATGTTGTATTATAACATTGTATTATTATTTAATGTGTGAGACATGAGATAATAATTTAATATTGGGGAAATATTTAATAAAGTAAAAACTTAGTACCCAATATTAAATAAGGGGTTAGTGGTTTTGTATTCACATGGTTTTGTGGTACATAGTTTTATCTTACTACTTGGTTGTATTTGTGTGAGCTTGAGCCTATAAAAGCAAGAACATGTTTAGTGGTTAAGGTTGGCTAGGTGAGTGGGTTGTCATTATTGAGTCTTTTTGAGGAGTGCATATGTGAAGCATGACATGGGATGTATGGATTCACACTTGGACACATGGAGGATGTAATGGAGAGGCTTGATGCTTCAAAGGTATTCATTGTAATGCTCATAATATTTTATTGTTGAATAATAGATGGAGTATGGATGCTTTTGGAGGCTGGGTTTTTCCTTATTGAGGGTTTTCCTAGGGTATATCTTGTGTTATCCTGTGGCTTGTCTATTTTGATCAATGCATTATGGTTACTTGCATGCATGATTTTCTCTCATGGGGTTATGTAGGAAATGGATTAAGATTATGGGAATTAATGCATTATTTTCTAACAAGTGGTATCAGAGTTTTCATGGTTGATGGGAGGTGTGAGCTTCCAAGTTTTTGTTTATAATCCTTGTTTGAGTAGATTTGTGCAAAGTTGAAGCCATGACTATGCAAGAAATATATGAGGCATTATAAGGTATGGAACACATGTTACAGGTGTTTTTATACATATTAAGGCTTTTGGGTTGTCAATATTTGTTGGGTTTATTGTAGATATGAGGCATGCAAAATTTGGGTAAAGAGGGTTTCTTGGATTGTGCTTTCATATGAGGGTTTTTTAGAGAAAATGTTGTAAATGATCTCTTGAGACTAAACAGACCTCACCATTGGATCCAACGTGGCTGAGAAACAAAAAATGACATAAAATTTGTCCTATTTTGGAAAAGTTAAAATAAATGTAAAAAAAAAGCCTTGGTCATTTGGATGTACAGTCGCAGTGCCGATATGCAAAAATAAATAAATAATTATGTCGACCTATATTAAAATAATTAAATTCTTACAAAAATAAAATGATTTTATTGAAAATCCAATGAAAAAAATAAAAAAATAATGCTTGTGGGCGGGGGGGGTGTCCGCAGACCACCCCCACGGCTCTGTCACCTCGTATTACGACCTTGACAGGTTGGTCGACTGGCAGCCACCGATGCTATCAGGCCGATTTCGGCCAACCATTGCTAGTGATCTGAGGTTGACACTTCCCAGCCTTCAAACTTTAAAATAAAAATTATTTAACTGCCTTCAAAAACTTTTTATTATTAAAATTTAATCAGATTTAAACATTACTTTGGGTCTAATTCTATAAAATCCACCAGTCGTTGAAAATTAAAAATTAAATTACATTTAAAGGATTTTTGGGTTCACAGACCCTGGCGGGAACGTCGCCTAGCTGATCCATTAGCCCACCACCAGAACGCCACCCCTGAGTAGCCTAATAGGAATATTGGAGCATTTCTTTCAAATGAGAATAACATTTGTCCATAGTGTCATTTTTTTGATTTCTTATACTCGTTGGAAAGATGGTTCCAAGAACTACACAGTGGTATAGGTTTGGTTCCATGATTTTCCTATTTTGATTAGTTTTTGGATCTCATAAGCCAGATGTTCTCTTGCACACAGTTTTGAGCATTATTTTTGCATATAGTCATATTTTCGATTTTGAATAGGTGTTGGAGATCATGGAGAGTGTACTACATAGTGGATTAGTCATATTCTCAAATTGTGGTGCAAGATGAGTTTGGTACTTGTTTGATCACTTGTAGGAGCCTAATATTTAGGGTGTGATTACATGAGCATCTAGATGATTCAAGAGAGCATCCAGATGATTCAAGAGGTGAAACCTTGAGGAGGTACATGTTTTTATATGATATTTATGATGGTACATCTGATTATCAGGCTGGTGCTTCCTGGTACAGGTTTACAGGTGTTTTTAGAGTAGTACTTTGATGGTGACAAATGCACAGGTTGTCTTCAATTTTGAGGACAAAGATTAACATAGGTGGAGATTTGGAGTCTCGTTTGGGTGATAGTGAGTGCAGGTACAACATTGGCTATGATTATGGTCTCATGGATATGTAGATACATTTGAGCATTAGCATGACATTATCATGTATATGGTTGTTTGGTGGTGATGGTTTGGTATTAGGAGGTTATTTTTATCTCCTTGATGCTTGATTAGTTCTTTGGCTATGGTTACTCATTTATGGACATGTTTGGCGAATCAAATTTGAGATTAATTTGGTGTTTGAGTCTTGTTATCTATAGGATTATCTTCTTTGATATATTGGTTTGTAGGTTACTAATGTGATTATGAGTTTGCATGCTTCATTGTTTGGTATCTACTAGTTATGTAGTTGTACTGGCCGATCATCTATTTAGTAGCAGTGGGATGACTCTGTGTGGACTGTCTATATCCACGAGATTGTTTCAGTGTTGATGCAGACTTTGTTAGTTGGCCTTGTTTGTGGTCATTTATGCATTGGTATTTTTCTTTGGGATGATAGGATGGATGGTTAGAGTACTTGATTAATGAGTTGTTGGGACTTGTAGCATGTGGTTTTATCATGATGTCATGATAGCTTGGTTATAACTTCATTGTTTACATATTTCAGTGAGAGCTTTTGAAAGTGATGAATTAGCGGTGTAGGATTGATTCTTGATGGCTTGATGTTGATTGTATCTTCTTGGCTTGGAGATCTTGGTTCTACTTGGCATGATTGGAATTTTAGTTGCATGTGTGGACCTGTATGATCTTCTTGGATGATATGGTTGTCACGATGTCATTTGTAGCTCAATATCATGACTCAATGGCAGTTATTGGTAGTGACGTGATTCATCATTGGTGATGGTTATCTTCATGTGATTAGATATGTGGATTATTAGTTTAGAGTGTTTTGGTATTATGTCATGATTTAATCTTGATGCTAGCTTAGAGTTTTGGCATGATATGGGTTCTCTCGAGACTAGGATGTATGAATTGTTGCATGTGATCTCCTAGGAGGAGATGCTTAGATCATGATGTCATGATAGGTTCTTGATTCTACGATTGGAGCTTTGAAATTGATCTTGATGGTTCTCTTGGTATTGAGTACATTGGTCATTTTTTTGGGTGCTTCATGATAGTGTGGTGTTGTATTTGGAGCTTAACATGGATTGATTGGTTGGAGGTGCTCATGGATACTTGGAGACATAGGTGAGGTTGAAGTTCTCTTGTGATTAGAGACATTTGATTGAGATGGTTAGTCTTTAGATATTTTAGCATGGAGATCGAGGAGTATTCACCTAGATATGGACATGAGTTCATGATGGGCCGATAGAGGAGATTATTCTTGGAGTGATTCAAGATGCTTGGTTATCCTGGAGGATCATTCTCATTCCCACTCTTGGTCTACTCATCAGGTTTATCATCTAATAGGTATTTCCATCCTATTTTTGATGTGTTTATGTTTCATGCTTTGATTTCTAATGGGAACGAGTTGAGTCATGGTGATTGATTTTTGGAGACTCATTTGAGGATTGTTTAGCATGACTTTATATTTCTTTATCTTTCATAGATATGAATCTTGAGCTATGGATAGTTAGTTCTAGAGGATTCATTTTGAGGGATGGTTAGCATGGTTATCTCCTTGTGCATATGATTTTATGTTATCATTCATTGCGAGGAGTTTAGGAGATGGTTATTGGGCTGATTTCCTTATTTTGGAAATGGATACATTTAGTTTAATCTTCTTGATTAGAGAGTCTTACATCCATGTTGGCATTGTTACATGATTCATGTGTGTTTGATCTAAGAGACTGAACGTTGTTTTGGGTGTTGTTGAGGCTTCTCATTTGGGGTTGTTAGGAGATCATACTTTACATAGCGTTGCACTTTGAGGTGTTGGTGGAAGGACATGTTATGATTTACAATTTTTCTCTCTAAATTCTATGGTTCCTTCCTAGAGGTTCATGTTTTGTATGACTTGGGTGGAGTGTGGCAACATGTTGTGAGAGTTTATGTAGTTGATTATGTTGCATATTTGGATCATTGTGATTGTTATTGATACTTCATTATTGATCATTTGTCACACCTTGATATAGTCTTGATTGGTAGACTTGGCATGCTTTGACATTACCCATGTAGTGGGAGTTCCTAGATATGTATGATTTTTATTAACGGGTTTGATACAAGGAGGTTGATTGTGGTTTTATGGGTTGCATATGTTGTTGGCATGAGTTTACTGATGTTGTTGATACCTAGGATGTATGGATGGTTGGATGTATTAGCATGTTTTGTGGATGTTATTTCCAATCATGTGGTTTTTTCACTTATGACAATATCTTTTTTGGAGCCTATGTTATCACTTCGATTTGATGCTTGTGTTCTTGGATTGGTGCATCTTCACCTTGGCATGTTTCGTTTCTTCCATAGGTGGCACGTTGGAGGACGAGAGGATTTCTTGCTTGAGATGGAGGTCACTTGGTTAAATTACTGTGGGTATCTTGATGGAGCACAAGAGCATGTTGGAGATTCATGTGGTTGCATGTGTGGCTATGATGATGTATTTAATTGATTGATCCCTTATGCAATGTACATAACAAGTGGGAGAATGTCGGGATATGGTGTTGTACACCATTACATAAAATTTTATATTTTAATGTTGTAATTAAATAATTATTTAGTTGTGATGCACCTGGAGGTGTGGTTAATCACACTAGGTGATTATTTGGGGACCACTTTATGTTTATTGTAACATAGTATTATTATTTAATGTGTGAGAGACATGAGATATAAATTTAATATTGGGGAATATTTAATAAAGTGAAAAATTAGTACCCAATATTAAATAAGGGGTTGGTGGTTTTTTATTCACATGGTTTTGTGGTGCATGGTTTTATCTTACCACTTGGTTGTATTTGTGTGAGCTCGATTCTATAAAATCAAGCACATGTTTAGTGGTTAAGGTTGGTTGGGTGAGTGGGCTATCATTTTTGAGTTCTAAGGAGTGCATATGTGAAGCATGGCATGGGATGTGTGGATTCATGCTTGGACACGTGGAGGATGCACTAGAGAGGCTTGATGCTTAATAGGTATTCATTATAACTCTTGTAACATTTTATTGTTGAATAATAGATGGAATATAGATGCTTTTGGAGGTTTGGTTTTCCTAGGGTATATCTTGTGTTATATTGTAGCTTATCTATTTTTATCTATGCATTATGGTTACTTGCATGCATTCTTTTCTCTCATGGGGTTATGTAGGAAATGGATTAAGCTTGTGGGTATTGATGCATTATTTCCTAACAAAAGGAAAAGTGGAGTTGGGTGAAAAGACATGCTAGGATGGTGAAATTTTGATGAGGAACAAGGAAAATTTAGACTTAGATAGAAATTCATGTTTGGGTGAGGAATTTTTCCAACATTTGGTTACCAAAAACTTAGAATATTGAACATGCCTCCATACTTAGAGACTTAAAAGGTCCTAAACAAGCATAGGGGGAAAGAAGAGGATGAACATACACACAAAATTTGACCAATGAACATGTAAGAAAAAGGAAATGGAATTTTTTTTCATAACATAAATTGTTACAAAAATGGGACATGACAAGTCTACCCCACTCAAAATTGTTTTCCTTTAAGCAATACAAATTCAAATGTTCCAAAATTCTTGCTTCTTCACAAGCAACATCCCTTGCAAGTAGGTTCTTCCCATGAACTAATTTATTTGTGATAGCTCCATGTCCCAAATTTTCAATCCATGTAACAATGATGGAATCCATTACCCTTATGAGAAAATATCCATAATTTGTGAGCATTAAATGAGTGCAGGGTGGTGCATCATAAACACACATCTCCATGAATGAAAATGTTCCAAGGGTTAGATGTTGGGAGATGTTACAATTGTGAGTGTCTAATCTATAATCAACTAACAACAAACAACAAACAAGTGTCAATCATGTTAGAAATCAAACAAAACACTCCCTATGAGATTCTTGATCAAGAAAGACAAGAAAACATGAAGAAACATGAAATAAACAAAACAAAAGCATGCAAACCTATCTAAATCAACCAAACCTTCATCTCATAGGGGGAGTGGTGCTCCTTTGATGTGGAAATAAGCCCTTTTCCTAGTCCCTTTGATAAACTTTGATGATTGAAGATGATTCCAAGTGTGGAATTGATTCCAAGTGTGGAATTGATTCCAAATGGTGAAACTATGCTCAAAAGTGATGAAAATGGTGATAGCTATGAGTTGAAATGCCTATAGTAACAATGCTTGAAGTTGTGGATCCATATTGTGAAGAGAATGCTTCTATTTATAGAACTCAAGGGTTGAAGAATGAGAGAAATTGGTGAATGTGGGATAAAATGGGAGCCAATGAGAATGTGACACTTTTCACCATTCTATTGGAGGAAGGTGGAGAACATTTTGGGAAATGTGTTGAGGAAAGGGAGATGTAGGAGGAATAAATGAGAATGTAAAAGGATTTGAAAGGTTGTAAGAATAATTGAATGAATGTTGTTGGAGATGTGAGAGGATGCAAGAGAAGTTATTGAAGATGTAAGAAGAGTTATTGAAAATATGAAAGGTTTTTGAAATCTTTGGAGGGAAATTGAATGAGAGGTGGTTGAGAGGAATATTCCTTGGAATATGCCATTGTGAGGATAAATAAAGGAATTAGTTAATTAAAATAAATGAATTTGATGTGCAACCTGGTTAGTTGACCATGGGTTGATTTAACTCTTGAGGAGTTAAAAGTTGGAGGATTTATTAATGTTGATTAGAAAGTGATTTAGAATTAATTAATTTGAATGGGTTAGGGGATTATGACATTTGATTTGATTTATTTAATCAAATGAGAGGACTTAGGGGGATTTAATTAAATGATTTTATATAATTAAATATGATGAAAATTAGTTAGAAGAGTGAATTAATCCAATAAATTTAATTATTTGATTAATAGTTGAATTTGTTGAATTTAACTAAATAATGTTGATTATTTAATTAATTGGTTAATTTGAGGTGATTTAGGAAGAAACGGTGTTAGTTAATCAGAATCAGATGCATAGTATCAATTAGGACTTTTTCAGTGTCTACATTTTTCCCCTCTTTGAAGCAAGGCATTTGCTATGTCAATTCAAAGAATAACACTGCCATGATCAAAATTCAAAAATTTCCTAATTTTTTAGATGCCCCACTATTGCCCTAACGAAAGAAATTACACTACTACACTTCCCCCTCGAGAGATCGAGCGAAAATTGCAAAATTAGGTTGAGCTCGCGAAAAAGGGTTCAACAAGGGTTCAGGCGTAGAAAATTGCTCACGGGATGCGAAAATAAGCTTACAACGATGAAAATGGGTCAAAACGGGCTTCAATTGGTTCCCCAAGGGGTGTGTATTTTCATTTAGGGGGATATCTATTCTTTGGGGGTGGTCCCCCTTGAGCATTTAGATTGTTGGTTGTTGTTGTGATGATGGGTTGGTTTGTGTGTTGTTTTGGGTATTGACTTGTGGTTGTTGGTGTGTTTGTTGTTGTGTATACTACCTTAGAGAACTGATAATAACTTTGGCATCCACAACACCATCATTAGTGACATTTTTTTTTCTTTTCCCATGTGCAAGGTTTGTCATTGTAACTTGTGGATAGTCGATTGTCTTGATATGTGGGTGTGCCCCCTTGATCCATAAGGGATCTTTTGATGTTGAGCACCTTAGGGATCAATTAGTCATATGTTGTTATGCATTGCATTTTCAAATGGAAGGACAAGGTCCCTTCAAGGTTGAAGATTATAGTCCCGATTTTTTTTCTTCTGGCATAGACCATTTGCTCCTGTTGGCCTTGGATTTCCATCGTTGCAAAAAGGTTGTGAATGTTTCTCCCTTGGCTTGTTTTAGATCGGATAACTCTTCCAAGCTCATGTCCATGCCTATGTTAAATTATTATTCTATATGAATAAGTCCACAATTTCTTCAATTTTTTTGATTCCGGGGGGAAGGAAGGAGAACCATTCCATTTTTGGACCAACCAAACTCTGAGGGAAGAGTTGCATCAAATAAGAATCGTCATATGCAACTTCCATACAGTGTACATGGAACTCCTTTATGTGATATTTAGGATTTCCATTTCCACAAAATTTGTCAAATTTTGGTATCTCGAATCCTTGTGGGAATGGAACCATCACAATGCTTCTATCAAATGGATAAGGGCACAAATTCCCTTATGATTTTGTTGTTTTTGTTGATTGTATGTCTAGCACTTGTTGCAAGAGCAATTTAATTTGTGCGGATAAATCATTTTATGGATCAGGTGGTGGGATGTATGTGTTTTGGGGTGGTATGGTTGCTTGGGTGACGGGTGGGATGGTTTGCATGTTTGTGTTCAAGGCATTTGGATGTGTATTCATGGGAGTTTTTTGTTCAAGCAACGCTTGTTGGTATGTCTATAGTTGTTGTTCCAACAATGCTTGTTGTTGGTCTTGTTGTTGTTGAGCTATTAGTGCTTATTGTTGTGTGATTTTGCAAGGCTTGTTGATAGGCTTGTTGTTGTAACAAGGCTTGTGCTTGGGCTTGGGCTTATTACGCTTGGTATTGTTCATGTGCTTGAGCTTGAGCTTGTTGAGCGGCTTGTTGTGCAGCTTGTGTGGTTTGTCCAGCTTGAGTAGCTTATGCGGCTTGTGCAGCTTGCGAGGCTTGTACAACCTGTTGTTGTAGTAAATCTTACGCTTGTGCTTGGGCAACCTATTGTGCGGCTTGTTTTGTAGCTTGTGCAATTTTTGCAACTTGTTGTGTAGCTTGTTGAACTTGGAATTGTTGAAGTGCCTTTTGATACTCTTGTTGGGCTTCTTGCAATGTGATACTATATTGATTTTCCATATTTGGATTTGGTGGTGGAGGTGGGGGATTTGGTGGAATAGTGTGAGATGGTGTGATGAGATATTGTTGGGGTGCTTGTGGAGGTGCTTGTGGAGTGATGACGAGGGGTTGTGTGGTAGATGGTATGATTGATGTGCTAGGTCCTTGGGAGACCACATTTTGGAGAGTTTGGGGTGTTGTAGATGGGGTAATGATTGGTTGAGATGTTTGGATTGGTGCCACTTGGTGTTGCGATATTAGTGACATCCTCATACTGATTTGATTTGTGATTGGTGGATGATTTGATTTGATTGGTTTTGGATTGGTATGTTAGATAAAAGGGGTTGCCCTAAACCTTGGATTGGTGCAGATGTTGATGTTAAAAGAGGGAATGATGGGAAGATTGGTGGTGTGTTTCCTTGCAAAAGTGAGGATGATGCATCAAAAGTTCCCCCTTGTCCAAATAGACCTACTTGTCCTTGTGATATCATGGGGAGAGAGACTTGTGTATTAAGAGGGTATGTCGGTATTATGGAAAAGGTGGAGGGATTGTTGGTGTCATGAAAAATGAGTGGCACATATGGATGTTTTGGGTCTAGTGGGATAGTGTTTGATAGACCCAAGATGGTGTTTGCATCCAAGTTTTGGTTATTTACAAGGGGATGTGTTTGAAGAGCTTGGAGTAATGAACTCCCCTTGGTAATCATGGGTTGACTTAGAGCATGAGATGATGTTTTCTGTATGATGGGTTGAATGATGTTTGGGAAGGATGGTGTGAATTATACCAGTGGCATGTTTCCAAGAGGTTTTTCCATAATAGTGCTCACATCAAAATTGGAAGGGAGTTTAGCCCCCTATTTTGCTAATGCTAACATGTATTGTGTGGGATTGAGTCTAGTGAATGTGTTGACAATCTTGTGTGTTTTAGGATTTTGGACTAGCTCAATTATTTCCTCTTGGGACATTCCTTGGAAATTTTTAGTGACATCCTCCACTAGGCAACCTCCCTCTTGAATATCTTGTGGTAGTTGAGGGGGTTAAGTGGAGGGTTGATAGATTCCCTAGGGTTAAATTCAAATGTAGTTTGACTCAAGTCACTTGAAGTGGATATTTCTTTTTTTTGTTCCGTTATCTTCTTGTGTTGTGATCTTATTTGGACCATAAAATTGGGATCAAATTTTGGGAATATAGGAGGTAAACCTCTAACTCCTTGGGTTGGTCTAAACTTTAGGTACAAAAAATAAAATCTAGGATGTTAAAGATCAAATGATGGTGATGTGATAAATGAAGGATGAAGTATATGGATGTTTGAACTTTTGAGACCCTTGAAGGAATACTAGACTTTAGGATTTTTTGGATTTTGATTTGGATAATGGGCTTATAAATCCCAAGATGTTAGATGTTATCTTGGAATAAACTTGTCCACAAGGATGATAATTTAACTAAATGTATGAGAAAGGATTCATCCACACACACTTAGCCAAACAAGGTGATTTTGATTTTTGATTTGAAGTATTTACCAAAATTCTAGTATGAATGATTTTCCAAGGTTCTGAAAAAGTTGTTTGTGGGATTGGATTTGATTGATGATGTGACAAATGAAAGTGTTGATTTGATCCTAGATGAACCTAAAAATAATTTGCTTACAAGACCAAGGTATTGAAGAACATGTTGTACCTCTTAAACTTTCTAACCCTATGTGAGAAACTCAAAACGTTAGAAAAGACTAGGATTCTGACAATAATAGAAGGAATACAAGTTTGGATTATTTCTTGAAGCACATTTGTAAAAGTTCTAGACAAATCTATCCCTAGTTTTGTGAAGTTCCAAAAGGTGTTTCTTGAGAGCCTTTGGACTAAGATGCTTTTGACATTTATTGAACCTTGGTTTTGGGATTTTGATTTTGTAGGAAATCATTAGAACAAACACATATGTGGGGTTCAATTGTCTTTTATGTTGATTAAATGAGTTATTTTTACCATATCAACACTTCTTGCTTAGTTTTCAAATTGGATGTCTATGTCTCAATTCCTCTTCATTCCACATGGTCTATTATGTGAAAATCAAAGAATCAAGGGCATAATTTTCCTAGGTTGACTTTAGAGAGAACAAATTGAGATATGGGCCCAAATATTAGAAGCCTTTAAGGATAAAATCCCTAGGGACAAGCAATAATATTTGGACTCTTCAAGGATATTTTATCTTTCCAAAGGGTTTGAAATTTGATGACTTGTTGAATGTTTGTTTCAAAGTTTTGAGATCCAAGCAATGTATTTTACTGAATCACAAATTGCACAACCCTAGGATAGAAATGGATATATTTGTTGATTCCCCACTTGGATTTCTCCAAACACTGAGACAAAGTGAATAGTTAGATATTTGGTGACACTGGCTCCCCTCCATGGCACACACTTCTCGGGACCACCAAATCTCAAAATCCTAAAAATCCAAAGACCCCAAGGATTTTTTTTTGTTTCTACTTTGAATAGTACAAATGTGGGGCAGCTTTAGAACAATCATTCTGAAACCAACAAATATTAAATATTTTTTTCTTTAAACAAATGGGTTGTAGTAAGGACTTTCATTTGAGGTGGCCATACATGTGGAAAGATTAGCTCAAGACTATGGAGAATCAAGAGGCCTCCCAGTCCTTTCCCTAAGGAAGTATTTTGACGTATCACATGGATACTATGGGTGACACTTGCCGATATGACACATCCACAACTATTGTTAATGACTTTCATCACAACATATTTTTATTTAGCGATTGGAAGAGCTTGGATTTAGCCTATAACCGCTTAGGTCGTTCCCTCCTTTCGAAGCAAGGAGGTAGGCCCTCTAAAGATAAACAAAAGTGAAGAAGTACATTTGTAGTTTGACCACCTAGGTTGCGTAAAGCACTAGGTGGGAGCACACACAATGCCTTTCCTTCACACTCGCATGATTGTTTTATTTTAGCTCCAAATTGAAATGTGTGGGTAGTTTTAGACAACCAATGTCACTAGAATGCTTTTGATTCTCAAGATCATCAGGAGGCGCGAGAGAAGCGCATATGCATTTGAATGACACAAATTGTAAAAAATTACAAAGCAAGGAAAACACAAGTTCATTTTAAGCCCAAATAAAGATGAATTATTTTTAAAGCACCAAGCTTAAATATGAGTTTGCCTTGTTCAATTTTAGCCCAAAATCAAAGTCTAGTAAGTTCCTAATGTTCAATTTTTATCCAACTTTGACAAAGCTTGAGTTGCTTGTTAATTTTAAGCCCAAAAATAACTCTAGTTGGTCCTAAAATAGAAATGAAAGACAAAATTGGAAAGTCTAAGCTATTACAAAGAGAATTAAAAATTGCTTTTAGGTCTCCAAGTCACTTTCTCTCATTTTCCTGCAAAGGCGACGCTATGCACAAATGCAACACTCTACAACTTGCAAACGCGATGTTGAAAATGAAGGCGATGCTCTATTGAACAACAAAGGCAACACTCTGCAAAGGACAAAGAGAGCATATGCGATACAATATCAAAAGTGACATTTTGTTAGAATAAAAAATAAGATGGAAGACAGAAAGAACAAATGCGACATTGAAGCAGATGAGACGCGACAACAATGAGCAAAGGCAGCACGACATGGTGAAAGCGACACTCTACAAGTAAGTGAAGATGATGCTATAAGCAATGGAAACACTGTGTGAATCAAGTGTGGGGTCACTCCCCTGTAGCTACACACAAAAAAAGAATTTTAGGCAAAAATCATCAAAATAAACTGGTTAGCCCTCCCTCTAGCACCAAAATGTGACTGTCTAATTTGCAATCAACTAAAAAGAAATAACAAATAGGTTTCAATCATGTTATAAATAAATAAAAACTCCCTATGATATTCTTGATCAAGAAAGACAAGAAAATATGAAGAAACATGAAATAAACAAAACAAAAGCATGCAAACCTATCTAAATCAACCAAACCTTCATCCCATAAGGGGAGTGGTGCTCCTTTGATGTGGAAAGAAGCATTCTCCTAATCCCTTTGATAAACTTTGATGATTGAAGATGATTCCAAGTGTGGAATTGATTCCAAATGGTGAAACTATGCTCAAAGGTGATGAAAATGGTGATAGCTATGAGTTGAAATTCCTATAGTAACAATGCTTGAAGTCGTGGATCCATATTGTGAAGAGAATTATTCTATTTATAGAACTCAAGGGTTGAAGAATGAGAGAAATTAGTGAATGTGGGATAAAAAGGGATCCAATGAGAATGTGACACTTGTCACCATTCTATTGGAGGAAGGTGGAGCACATTTCGGGAAATGTGTTGAGGAAAGGGGGATGTAAGAGGAATAAATGAGAATGTAAAAGGATTTGAAAGGTTGTAAGAAGAATTGAATGAATGTGGTTGGAGATGTGAGAGGATGTAAGAGAAGTTATTGAAGATGTAAAAGTTATTGAGGATGTGAAAGGTTTTTTAAACCTTTGGAGGGAAATTGAATGAGAGGTGGTTGAGAGGAACATTCCTTGGAATATGCCATTGTGAGGATAAACAGAGGAATTAGTTAATTAAAAGAAATGAATTTCATGTGCAACCTAGTTAGTTGACCATGGGTTAATTTAATTCTTGAGGAGTTAAAAGATGGAGGATTTATTAATGTTGATTAGAAAGTGATTTAAGATTAATTAATTTGAACAGGTTAGGGGATTATGACATTTGATTTGATTTATTTAATCAAATGAGAGGACTTAGGGGGATTTAATTAAATGATTTGATTTAATTAAATATGATGAAAATTAGTTAGAAGAAGAGTGAATTAATCCAATAGATTTAATTATTTGATTAATAGCTGAATTTGTTGAATTTAACTAAATAATGTTGATTATTTAATTAATTGGTTAATTTGAGGTGATTTAGGAAGAAACAATGTTAGTTAATCAAAATCAGATGCATAGTATCAATCAGGGCTTTTTCGGTGTCTACAACAATAATGCTCGCTATTTTTGTTAGGACTATTATTGATATTTGATAACTCATGTTGGGGATGAGTTCAACATTTATCAATTGGGGTAATCCATGTTATGGGAAATTATTAATTTTGGTGTATCTATCACTGATCATATTTTTGAGTAACCCATGTATCCTTATCACTCCTTGAAAGATTAATTATACCTCATGATGTATGTTTCATTCAAGATGAATGATAAAGGATAATACATATTTGTTTATGTCATCCATAACCACATAATTGTAAGTTTTACCATGTTCTTTGGGTGTACTCATGATGGTGTCCTTGAACACACATTCCAAATCTTAATGAGGAATAAATAAGGTCTACAATAGACTCACTAAAATTTCATGTTATCCTCCATTATATTAGTAGGTCATGCCCCCTATTATGATTTTTATCTTCATTCCCAAATGCCCTCCATGATAATCTCTCTCGCATTACTAAAAATAGTTTACATTCTATAATATCCCACCATGTGTGTATCTATACCATTTTCAATATATTTTTCTCCATCTTGAACTCACTATAAATATTTCATTTTTCTATAAAATTCAACCATGTACTGACACATTTATTTCATCAGGAACATTCCCATCTAATATGTTAGAAATAGATGTATCCTTGGTGTATCCCATTATGATAGAATTCTTCCAATCATCATGTTTTACATAAATAAAACAAGGGGCAATAGAAAAGGAATTAATATTTACATCATTTTTCCCCTCACATATTATATTTCAAAATCATGAACTTTGGGTTTTCTTACCCATTCTAGTCTTGGGAATTGGAAGTTCCCTATCCTCAATCCTTCTTGTGATGTAGTCAACATATGTTGTGCTATTTTGGTATGATCACATGTGGGAAACCATGAACCAATAGATATCTTTGTATTCATCTCAAAGAATGAGTTCTTAGCAACCTAGTAAGAACTAAAATAATGTTAAATTTTATTGTTTACACCATTCTTCATGCTAACAAAAATATATGCAGGTATTCTTTGAAGTCATCATTTTTTATTTCCTAGTCAATTGTGGCATCCTCTAGCTACTTTTTTGTTGAATTTTAATTCATTTCTCAACTATATAAAATACTCCCAACTTGGTACTTGAAACTTTTGATATTGTTGGAAGTTATTCTACATAAAGTTCACCTTGGAACTTATCAAGCTCTTGTATTTCCTACTTAATATGCTTAGTCCTAGCTCCATTTTCTTGGTTCCTAGCATTTATTTCAACATCAAGTTATTTTTCTACCTCTAGAAGTACCCTTTATGTCTTCTCTGAAGTGTCTTTGATTAAATAAGCTCAAAGGTGAGTTCATCGACCCTTTATTTTTCTTTTGAAGATGTATATATGGCCATCTCTATAATTTTGATGACCATATCTATATCTTTAATTAGATATAGATATTATGATTTCATCCTTTCTAAAGTATTCTTCACTAATTAAGAATTTGTAAGAGTGATTGTACATTTATTCCTAATATAATTTACTTCATTTATCTTTAGGGCCTTCCTACAACTAAGAATTATCTCTTTAATAATTATCTTTGTGATATCTAGCTTCATTATAATTTGAAACTCTTTCTCTATTGTTACCAATAATTCTCTTACGTGATGAGAATGGTAGGTTTGTCTCTGCGATGGTGCTCCCTTTGGGAACCTAGACAAACCACTATGTGGAGGCAACTATAGCCTATCATGGCCTCATGTTGGCAAAAAAATTTGGGGTCTCCAAACTTTGGCTTGAAGGGGACTCGCTTAATATTATAAACTGTCTTTTGTTGAAGTGTCCACCTTTGTGATCTATTGCCCATCTCATTAATGATTTGCTTTCCATCATTAATTCCTTTGATGAGATAAGAATCATGCATGTGTTTAGGGAAGCTAAATTTCTAACTGATGGGTTAGCTAACTTGGGAGTGGTGGCTCGAAATAATTGGGAGGAATTTGAATCATTACCACTCAACCTTAAAATCAATTCCAATAATGAATAGGTGCCATGTTACTAAGGTGGTCAAGATGAGGGAAAGGCTCTTTGTTATTATTTTGAGTTGGCATATGCACATTGAGTCTTGGCCCTGCTCCTCTCATAATTGCCTTTTAGATTTTTTTGATATTATGGCCTGACTGTGTAGGGTTGGAAATACTTGGTATGGTAGGATCACATGCTTTGTGGGTCTTTTTTGCATTGTTTTATGGTTAGTCTACCTAACTTTGTCTTTGCAAAAAATTAAGGAGTTGTTGGTTTCTTGTTCGTTGCATGCCGCCATGGGTGGAGCTCAGTACAGAGTGGATTCAAGATCTTGAGAGGATTTCCAGAGTAATGAAAGGTGTGGGAGCATCTGGAAATGGGTGGTGTTACCCCATATCTGCTAAAGCTCTAAGGCCTAAACCCGGAAGCGACAAAGGTTTTTGTTAAAGGTTGGAGTAGTAGGATTCCATGTTACAAAGGCGTGGAGTTCAATATTGATGAGGATTTTGTGGCAGAGGTAACTGGGCCTCCTTCGTCTGGGAGGAAATTCTACAGAGATAGAGGTGTGGTTAAGAAAGCCTTTGCTAATTTCTTTAAATTTGATGAGAAGAAGAAGCTTAGGGAAGTTGGGAGTGGTGGGTATGCCTGCAAGTCTCTCAAACTACTTTGGAGGGACCTAGCCCTGGAAATTATGCATTACTTCACCCTGGAGGGTAGGTTTTATGTTGTCTATAGCTACCACTTTATGCTTTTGAATCATTTCCATCACAAGGTGTTGGTTTTGTTTCCCTTTATCTCTTGTTGTCTATGGATAATAGTATTGAGGATCATCAAAAAAATCCTAAGAAGTTCATTCTCCATGAAGGCCTTATGAATCTTATGTTTGTCCACATTAAGATGAAGTTAATCCTAGTTTCTCCAAAGACCCCGACTTGCAAAAAGGGTGTTAAAAATTTTGGCTATGAGACTGGTGATTCTGCAACGGAATGGGAAGGGAATTCTGAGGATGAGGATTTAGATTTTGAAGAGATATCGGTTGAGGATGGTGGTTTGAGTAGGGTTCTAAAGCTTTTGATTCTTGGTAAAAAGGATATGAAATGGATATTGAGGCTAAGGAAGCCATGGCGTCGTCTGCGAAGAAGAGTTCTAAGGGGAAGAATAAGTTCCTTAGGAAAGAAAAGTCTTTTGTTAAGAGGAAGGTGGAGATGTTGAAAGTCATGGAGGACCTTGTTTCCGGTAAGAAACCTTCTCCGAGCCATGGAAAGGTTGATGTTGTGGAGAACTCCCCTGCATCTAGTGAAAAACCTTCTTAGGGTGCTGGTAAAGTAGGTGTTGTGGCGAGCTCCCCTATTGTCGAGGATAGTCTTGGTGTTGGTAAAAACCTCCCGACTTTGTGCAGCCTATGGAGATTAATGTATAGGGGATTGAGGGTTTCCAGTGTTCTAAGGGGGTTAACCCTAACTAGGTTCCTCTTGACTCTCACTTGTGCTCTTTGCACGTTAAAGGGAGTGTTGTGAAGGCAAAGCAATTGGAAGTCTTGGCGAACTTGGTGAACATTCTTGATAAGCACTGGGTTAAAGTTGAGGTGGTTGAAGTGGAGGACTCCCCTGCTAAGGATGATAAGGAGGATAAAGAGGAGCATAGGGAAGACCCTATTCAAAATTTTGTTTCAAATGTTGAGCCTCCTGTTAATTGGGATGAGGTAAATATGGGCATGTTTTGTAGGATGGCTGAGGATGGAACGCGTAACTTGCATTCTCTGGTTAAATGGCTATTCTCGGAAGTTAAGGAGCTCAATTTCTAGGTAAAGAGGATGCAAGATGTTTGTGTGGCACTAGTCCATAGCAATCAAAAGGAATGAGCAATTAAAGGTAAGGTTAAATCCATGAATGTGATGCTTGATAAACTTATAGTGGATGTTGATCGCCTTGGTATTACTCATGAAGGGAGGATTTCCACTTTGGAATTGGTGGTTCATAAGTCTTTTGAGGAGAGATTTGTTAACATTGAGGACAAAATTAGCAAGCTGTCAGATGATTTGAAGACTATGGTGAATATTAGCAATAATTCCTTGAAGTTGACTACTAAGGGACTCTCTATTTTAAATGAAAAAGACTTGAAATGGACTGGTAAAGCCTTGGTGCTGGGTGATATTGAGAAAGCAATGGAGGAGGTGAATTTCTCAAACCTAGTGGAGATGAATGAGGATCTTGCTCCAAGTGTGGAAAAGGATGTGGATGTTGGTCCATATTTGAGAATGAGGAGCAAGACCAAGAAGTGGGCTGCCATTTTGGTTGATGAGCTCAAGGATGTTATGGAGATGCACAAGGGGGTCATTGAGGAAAATATAGCCTCAGTTAATGTTCTGGAAAAGATGTTGTAGCTGTGTTGATTCTTTTGTTTGATTAGCCTTGTTGCTGATGTTTTGCTTTTGGGGTTGTCAAGTTTCTTTGTTAATTTTTGTTGTCAGCATTTTGGTTTTTTTGGGTTGCGGGCTCTCTAGGCTTAGTCTTTCTTGCAGCTTTTCGCCTTTGTAAAGGGTTTTGGTGTCCCTTCAAAACCTATTTTTCCTTATCAAAAACAACTACTCTTTTCATTCTTGTAGCTTTATAGACCTTTGCACCACATTGACAAGACACCATTTCTTTTTTTCTCTTAGCTATCAACTCTAGCATCTCCATATAAGAAAGTCTTGGAAGTATTTTCATAAATGAAAGGAAATTTACTTGTAGATGACACATGAACCTCTATGTTTATTGAGACATATTTCCCTTTGTGGGAATGATATGAATGTGTGAGATGATTTAATTTTAATTTTGTTTATTTCTCATACATGCTCCACTTGAGTTAACCACCCAAAGATAACTTTGAATCATCAACTTTTGACTCATTTCTATAGGAAACTACACTATTGCTTCCCTAGCATTAAGTGTTTAGATATCAACTAACTCCTTCAAATAATCATCCATTTTTTACTCTCCAACTAATTCTTTACATTATTCATTAGAGAGGCCTAATCCAATTTCCTTGGTATCATATGCCACTATGCCCTTCTACTCATATTTACCAACAATCTTAGGAAAAATACAAATTATTGGTTGACATTGCTAGCATCCAAGACAATAGAAGAGTATGAAATTATTTTTGATGATGGATTTTGGGACTCTCTTGAATTCTTATATTCCATACCATCACGCATGAGCAATCTTAAATGGAGAAAAATGATTCCCTTTCCATTTAGTATTATTTATACTCTCATCATCGTTGTAATACTTCTCATTAATATCAAAATATGGAAATGGAATAATATGAAAATGATGCATTAAATCCATGATTCTATTATCCTTCTTAATTTTTTATCTATACTCAAGGAAGCAATCAAAACGTTTACATTCTCTTCCATGATGAGTTTAAGAAAGAATATTTTATTGTAGTGAAGGGTACAAGGATCAATTGTTCCAACTTATAAATCTAGGATAGTGTGCCTTACACTAGTTGTTGGAAATAGGATGTCATTTAATTGCAATCCTAAACATTATTTATTGCATGTGTCTCCTAAGTCCTTGGAAAGTGTTCTCAAACACTAGGATTAGAGAGAGATTAATTTTGGATGAAATAATCATGTTAATTGACATTTGTAATTAATTCTAAATACTAGGAGCATGTGAGGGCATCCAAGATGAGTTCCTAAATAATAGGAGCACATGGGGCACCCACATGGAAGGTGGAACTCACCTTGAGTTAAGTTAACTATTTGGAGTAAAAGATAACACTTCTAAATGCATGTAAAGATCCTAGGAGTTAGGGTTTGATGTTTACATGCATGAAGTTTAGTTTAGTTTAGATCAGTTTAGAATTAGTTCAGTTCAATTATGGTTCAATTATCTTCAGTTAGTTTTAGTTGAATGCTAGTTGACTTTAGTTAACTTGGAATGCATGATTAATGACTTGAGTTGCATGACAGATAATAGGTGACTTCCTTTAGTTAACAAGGGATGACCATTCTTGCATGAATGGTGGAGAGAGATGTTTCAGTTAACAGAAAATGACTTGGACCCACTTTGGGCGCCCAAGTTGGCTTCTTGGAATTAACTCCTTTGTATGTTAAGATATTTCAGAAGGCTGAGTCAAGTGGGCCCACTCCTAGGCACCTACTTTGAGGATAAAGCCTTGAAGATATTTATGGAATAAAGATTGAGTTACTACTTCAATTTGGGATGCCCAAATGGATAAAGATGATGATTTGGCATTGTTCTTCACGGTTAAACTCTACTTGAAAGAGATAGGCATACCTTCTATGAGATAGGGATTGAGCTTTGTAATTGTAACTCTTTTGGAGTTTACAAAGTTGTTTATTGCCTATATATCTTAAGCAAGTTGAAGAGAGTTTGTATTAGTTTATTGCAAGTTGTGAAGAAGATTTGTTGAAGGAAGAAGAAGCATCTCAAGGAAGAATTGGAATTATTGTAATCTACTTCAGAGATTAAATAATACATTGATTCTTGGCGAAGTTTTTTCCTGAAAGGGTTTCTCCACGGTATATGTTGTGTATCTTCTGATATTCTATCTATTTCTTCTACAACCTTTTTTCTTCATTCTACAAATGATAAAATGAATTAATCAGATAATCATCACAAAGAATCTGTAACAAAGAATACATATTTAGATCAATAAGTATAATAGTTTTACAAAGTATTAAGCTACATAAACTCCTCCATTTTCAACATTTGGTATCAGTGTTGAGGTTGGGTAGAGTATTGGGACGCCTTTCTCTTAAAAGATTGGAGGGTTTTTTTTGGCTATAGTGAGAGCTTTTACAATTTTTGTTATTGTTGATTTTGGAAAATAAGTTTGTTACAAGAGGTATATATTCTTACTTTACAGGATGTTTATCATGTGTCATTGAGAGCTTGGATTCACAGGTTTGGTGTGAGCTTATGACAAAAATGTGGTTTTGATTATGTGCATCATGATGCCATGGGATTTCTCAGCATCACGATTCAGTGGGAGCATTTGGCAATGAAGTGGATTCTTGGTTGTTGGATGGTTTTGTTATTATGTCATGGTATACTCTTGATTAGCAGTTTAGAGTTGTGGCATGGTACATGTTATGATAATTTTTATCATGAGGAAATATCTGAAATTCCATATGCTTTTGACAGTGATGGTCTGATGTTTATCTTGTTGCCATGTATAGCTCGGTATCACAGTTCAATCGGAGCTTTGGTAGGATATAGTGATCTTCATGAAGAGGATGGTAGTCATGATGCCATGTGTGACTCGGTACCACGGTTCTATGGGAGTTGTTGGCAGTGACATGGATGCATTATTGGTAAGGTTATCATCATGTGATTGGGGATATTGTTTTTCTTGGTTTAGAGTGGTTGCTATTATGTCATGGTTTACTCTCATTGCATTTAGAGTCTGGCATGGTTCTTTTGAGACTAGGATGTTTAAGTGTGTTATGGTGCATGTGATCTCCTAGGAGGAGATGGTTAGATCATGGATGTCATGTTTATGTTCAAGATTGGAGATTTGACATTGATCTTGTGTAGTTCTCTTAAGTATTGGGTACA
Source organism: Sequoia sempervirens (assembly GCA_007258455.2). Classification (NCBI taxonomy): domain Eukaryota; kingdom Viridiplantae; phylum Streptophyta; class Pinopsida; order Cupressales; family Cupressaceae; genus Sequoia; species Sequoia sempervirens. The sequence continues at coordinate 129,287 of VDFB02328228.1, forward strand.
TTAATCATTTGCTTGATTACTTCATGATAGTGCTATGTTGCATTTGGATTTTGGCATGGATTGGTTGTTTACAAGTCCTCATGCATACTTGGAGAAATAGGTGAGGATTGAGTTGTCTTATGGTAAGAGATATATGTTGGAATAGTTACTAGTAAGAAAAGTTATTTTCAACAGAAAAGACCGAGGAGCATACACCTTGGTTGAACGTGAGTTCAACACACTCGGCGGTTTTACATGCCTCCAAAGAGGTAGTTTGGATACAAAGACTTGGGAAAGGTATTGGTTTTAATTGCAATTAAGATAAACTTGAATGTGATAGTCAGAGTGCTATGTGTTTAGCCAAAAATCCTATGTATCATGCTCGTACTAAGCATGTTGATGTTAAGTATCACTTTGTGCGATAAATGGTTGAGAGTGGGAAGGTATTAATTGAGAAAGTCGACACTTTAATTAATGTTACAAATTATCTTATGAAACTAGTTCCTTTAGATAAGTTCTCTTGGTTTTAATCATTTGCTTGGAGCTTCATGATTATTCAAGTTGCATTTGAAGTTGGCATGGATTGATTAGTTGGTGCAGGAAGGCCATTGGCCTTAAGTTCTGTACTTGATTTATAATTATTCCTTGTTTAGAATAATTGCAATGTATAATGTCAAGTGGGAGAATGTTGGAAAAAGGATGCCATTTAATTGCAATCCTAAACATTATTTATTTCATGTGTCTCAAAAGTCCTTGGAAAGTGCTCTCAAACACTAGGATTAGAGAGAGATTAATTTTGGATGAAATAATCATGTTAATTGACATTTGTAATTAATTCTAAATAATAGGAGCATGTGAGGGCGTCCAAGATGAGTTCCTAAATAATAGGAGCACATGGGGCACCCACATGGAAGGTGGAACTCACCTTAAGTTAAGTTAACTGTTTGGAGTAAAAGATAACACTTTTGAATGCATGTAAAGATCCTAGGAGTTAGGGTTTGATGTTTACATGCATGAAGTTCAGTTCAATTCAGTTTAGTTTAGATCAATTTAGTTCAGTTCAATTTAGTTCAGTTCATAATCAGTTTAGTTTAGTTTAGTTCAGTTAAGTTATGGTTTAGTTATCTTCAATTAGTTTTAGTTGAATGTTAGTTGACTTCAGTTAACTTGGAATGCATGACTAATGACTTGATTTGCATGACAGATAACAGATGACTTCCTTCAGTTAACAGGGGATGACCATTCTTGCATGAATGGTGGAGAGAGATGTTTCAGTTAACAAAAAATGACTTGGACCCACTTTGGGCGCCCAAGTTGGCTTCTTGGAATTAACTCCTTTGCATGTTAAGATATTTTAGAAGGCTGAGTTAAGTGGGCCCACTCTTGGGTGCCTACTTTGAGGATAAAGCCTTGAAGATATTTACAGAATAAAGGTTGAGTTACTACTTCAATTTGGGATGCCTAAATGGATGAAGATGATGATTTGGCATTGTTCTTCACGATTAAACTCTACTTGGAAGAGATAGGCGTACCTTTTATGAGATAGGGATTGAGCTTTGTAATTGTAACTCTTTTGGAATTTACAAAGTTGTTTATTGCATATATATCTCAAGCAAGTTGAAGAGAGTTTGTATTAGTTTATTGCAGATTGTGAAGAATATTTTTTGAAGGCAGAAAAAGCATCTCAAGGAAGAATTGGAATTATTGTAATCTACTTCAGAGATTAAATAATACATTGATTCTTGGTAGAGTTTTTTCCCGAAAGGGTTTCTCCACGGTATATGTTGTGTATCTTCTGATATTCTATCTATTTCTTCTACAACCTTTTGTCTTCATTCTACAAATGATAAAATGAATTAATCAAATAATCACCCACAAAGAATCTGTAACAAAGAATACATATTTAGATCAACAAGTATAATAGTTTTACAAAGTATTAAGCTACATAAACACCTCCATTTTCAACACTGGTAACATGATTATTTTCATAATTAAAAATTAGAAAGATATATTTTCTAATATTAGGTTCCATCCCATCCATTCACATGAGAATGTTTTCCCAAAAAATTTAATTCTCACATTCTTGCAACTTTGAATTTTCTTCTTCCTCATGTTCAAGTGTTATGATTTATAATTCATATAATATTTTTTTATGCTATCCTTTATGAGTGGTTAAATTTTCCACTTTTTCTTCTTGGATATAGTTTTTTCATCTTTCTAAAATGGTTTTATGTATTGGGAGTTACAGGAAAGGTGTGGAGGAGTTAATTTATATGCTTTATTTTGTCATTTTCAGGGGTTGTTGCTGCCAGATTTGAAGCTCTGAATTCTAAGGAATAATTTCTTGTTGGGAGAGGAAAAATAATATGATTTTGCAAGTTTGAAGAGGTATTTGTAGCAGTAAATGGATTGGATAATCCATGGTTTATTGCAGCAGAGGTTTCCATTGAAGGTTGTAGATTGTAGGAGCAAAATCTTGTAAAAGAAGATTGATTGAAGAAGTTATTTGTGCATTTGTTATTTGCTGCCTCTTATCAGTTTTATATCATATTTGTAGTGGAATTAATCAGCCCATATGGCTACAAATGAATGTGTTTTTAATTGTCTTAATTGATGCTTTGTTATTGTCAATTTAAGAGATGTTGAAAGAGGAGTATGAGACATTGCTAGCAAATTTGATTTAATTTATAGAATTTCTTTTGTTGCATGTATGAGTTGTAAGTGTTGTGTTTCAAGGTGTGTTTTATACTACATCAATCCCAATATAGTATAATTATCTATATATGTATAAATGAAAGAAAGGTTTCATTAATACATGAAACAAACAAGAGATATGCAATCATATCCAAGCATCATACCATACATAAAAGACAATCTTTCCAAACATGGCAACACAATAAACAATCTTTCTAACATAATAACAAGGGAGTAGAAATCAACATGCCTACTTAAAGCTCCAACCAACTATTCTTCCCTCTTGGCTTAATGGCTCAAGCTCGCTTACAACTTCCTCTAAGAACAACCTAAATTCCTCTACTAGCTTCTCACTAAATCTCTCAACTATACTAATAAAAATCAACAAAACAACTCTCTAACTTAAAAACTCTCAACTCACTTTGTACATAAATTATAGTAAAATAAAACAAGGTAATCGAATTGAAAAGTGTAGCAATTTGTAGAATGAGCACCTCTATTTATACTAAATTATGAGCAACCAAAGGCTACAAACAAGTTAATAATGCAATGACTCATCAAACTAACTTACAAGTTTGCAACACATAATATTCCTCTCTATTTGAATGGTTGATTTGACTTGTTATAAGGGACAACAAGAATCTTTTACTGAGTCAAATGAACATCAAGCTCAAAAGAAAGTTTCCTAAATTGAATTCCTTCTCATGCTTTTTCCAAGTTTGCTCTTGACTGAGTCTCATGGCTACAATATTGCTTTATCAACCTTATGCATCGTATACAAAATTCATATGCATTCCATTCACTTCTATATTGGCATCACATTTCATAAGTTGGTGCCCTTGAAAATAGCACAAGTTTGACTACTACATTTGTTTAAAATTGCATTTACTTTTCATTGCAATGCTTACACAACAACATTTTAAATCATATGCGGCTCTCAATCTTTGTTGACATGGTCTTTGTTGCTTTGTGTGTAGGTGTACAATGCAACATTTCATATGCATCTATGCTTCTTTTATGTGCTTCACTATTAATAACCATAGCACTATGTTTTGTGCTTTATAAACATCTTAAACGATTATCATATATATATATATATTCATTTCATATGGTTGTCAAATACATTAATTGTAGATTATCAAACATATATAAATATATAAAGAATAACATTACGTATATATATATATACAATTATATATAAATATATATTAATATATATGTAACTATGATTACTTTATACATATATATTAATATATATATATACTATATATACATATACATAATATTATTTTAATATCTTTATAAAAACACTCATACTCATAACAATCAGCCGACATATATACAAAAAGTGTATATGTATGTCACCTTAGTTCAATTGGTATTTCCATGCATGTGGGTAATACGTCCATGAGCATGTGTAGGTACGTCTACCTACGTATACTCATGTACGTATTCACACACATGTATGAGTTTACCTTAGACATGTACATATATGCATATATATATATTATTCATATGTCTCATCAATATAACAATAAACACACAAGGAAGGACTTCCACTTAACATCACAACTTCATCACATTCCTCAATCCAAACATTCATAAAACAAGATCGCAAACCAATATAATCATTTACAACTAAAACTAAAGATCACTTACCCATTACCTGAATTGACTCAACTCAACTAAGATCAACTAGGGCATGAGTGTGTGAATGCTTAGTAAGGATGAATTAAAGGTTACCAGACCAAGTTCTTCTCCTAAGTGATACTTCCCCTCTCTTTTGGAGGTTTGAACTTGTTCCTGCATCAGCTTAGTGCATCATAATAGTAGTTAGTTGAATCAATACATTCATATGTATCACATATATTTCATATACATAATCATAAAGCATTAAATTGAATAAACATTCATTCATCATATTTTCATTAGAATTCATATATAAAACACATTCACATATATTAAAGCAATTTACCAAACAAGGTAATACTAAATAGGTAATAATAAACGACGTGTAACATTTAGAGTATGGGATTTCCTTGAATGTCAAGAAATTTATTTTCAATGTAGAAGAAGGTAAACTTCTTAGGTATTTTATGTGTAAAGAGCAGGTAGGATTGATCCAAAACATGTCAAAGCCATCAATCTTGCAATCCAAAATAGTCAAGGCAATTTAATAATTTGTTAGGAAGATAAAATTTGTTAGGAGGTTTATTTCTAACTCTGTAGAAAAAATAAAGGCTATCTCTAAGGTTCTAAAGAAGTGACACACATCCAACTAGGATAAGGAATCAAATATGTTCTAAATAAAACATAATAATTTCTTCGATTGAGGTCATTTGTTCACCACAATAATTTCTTGATTTTAATTGACCATTAGTATTCTATTCTAAGGTTATCCCCTTTCCCGTGGATTATCCTAATCCCAAGAATAACCTTCCCATTAACTCATATCTAAATGGCATTGCTACCAATATCTCAAAACAACTCTATCTTATGCTATGCACCTATAGTGTTGTCATACTATGTAGAGTATAAATAGTATACAATCGTATATATCTCTGATGCAGGAGCATCCTGGGGTACCAAGCAATCCTGCACAATAAAAAATATTTTAAAATTTGATGCTTGTGTTTTATTTTGATTTTTGACTACAAGTGCAAATTGCTAAAATTTTCAACTCTTCCAACATACCAAAATTTGGTGATGGATTGTGGGAAAATAAAATTATTAAAAGATTCATTTTGAAATTGTTTTAAAAGATGTTAATTTTACAAAAACGAAAGTATTACACACAATCTTGGAGTGGGAATTTAAACCTCAACTTGGGGCCTGCAAGATTGCAACAAGGTAAAAGACATAACTAAAAACCTTTTCGCCCATTGTGGTGATTTTCCACCGGTGGAAGGCCAACTGCATCTTTATTTTCCCTCTCGGGTTACACTAGGTAGGGTTTCAACCAGTTTTTAAACAAATTGCTATAACTTACAAAGTACTCAATGAAAATCAATGCCACAAAAAGCAAACTAAAGTAGATTCATGATCCAACACATCCCAATCAATTTTAGACCAGCATATCAATTGTACAAGCCGTACAAAATAATAGAATCAGCTGCAACATTGAGAAAACACAAAAACTTGCTTTCATTCACCAAAGACTTCAAAAATCAATTTTCCAACTCTCAATATGACTTGGAGGGCGTGTTCATGCACTTACAACCAATCCCCATTGATTAGTAACAATTTCTTGCTTGTTTGTAACAATTTCTTAGTTTTTGAAAACTTGGACAAAGTTGTGTGACAACTTTTAGCAACATTTGACAACTTTTAAACTTTTTAATCAACGACCTGGTTATAAATGACCTTATTAAACTCCAAAATACACAAACAACCTAAAACTCAAAAATAACAAAAATATGCTTATGAGGCTCCTGATGCCCCTACACCATACACCCAAGGGGAAGAAAAATCAAGTCCCACTTGAGTGTAGGTATGCAATAATGTATCCATGTTTGATAATATCAGATTTTGACATCCAAGTAACATCTTCCATAGGAAGACCCCTCCATTTGACCAAGTATTGAAGATATGTTGTGTTTCTTGTCTTCTTGAGTTCCTTGGTATCAATGACGCACTCCAACTCTAGAGGTTTGTTGGGCTCAGAAGGCCTTGGATCAATTCATCATCTACAAATTCTTGGGAACCTACTTCATTACCTGCAACAACATCCCCTTTGAAAGGGTACAAATCAAATACATTAAATATAGGTGAAATGCCAATCCCACTTGGTAATTAAATCTCATATGCATTGGAACCAAACTTGTGAACAACCCTGCAAGGTCCAATTTTATTCATCTGAAATTTAGAGTACTATCCCTTAGGAAATCTCTTCTTTCTGAGATGGGCTAGAACAAAATCTCTAACCTTGAAATTGACTTCTCTCTTCTTCATATCAGCTTGTTGTTTGTATTTGTCCACACTTTTTTGTAGGTGGTCCTTGACTTGTTGGTGAATCTCCTTCATAGATATAGAAAATTTCTCACCCTCAGCACTCATCCTCTCCATTTCACTGATATTCCTCAATTCAAAGACTCCTCTTGGCTGCAAACCATTAACAACTTCAAAAGGACTCTTACCCACACTTCTATTCACTGAATCATTATATGCAAATTCTTCCTGAGGTAAGATCAAATCCCATTGAGTAGAATTATCTTTTTTAAGACATCTTCAGAGGTTACCAAGGCTCCTATTAACCACCTCAGTCTTCCCATTAGTTTGAGGGTGATAGGCAAAGTTGAAACTAAGGTTAGTGCCAAGTTTCTTCCAAAAATTTCTCCAAAAATGCCCAACAAATTTACTAACTCTATCTAAAACAATACTCAAAGGAAAACCATGAATCCTTACCACTTCTTTGAAGAGAAAACCTACAACATAAGAGACATCCTTTGTGCTCTTGCATGGGATTAAATGTGTCATCTTGGAGAACCGGTCTACTACAACATAGATGGAATCAAAACCTCTAGGTGTTTTTGGTAAACCCATTAAAAAATCCACTTATAGACTCCCAAGGCCTATTTGGAATAGGAAGAGGCTAATACAAACCTGCATTTGTGCTACTCCCTTTTTCCTTTTGACAAATAACACATTTCTCAACAAATTTCCTTACATCAATTTGCATTTTAGGCCAAAAATAGTGTCTTCTTAATTGCTCCAAGGTCTTATCAAGACCAAAATGACCTACAAAACTACCACTATTCTTCTCTTTTATCAAGTTATCTCTCATTGAACACTTAGGGACACAAAGTTGTGCTCCCTTGAATGACAAATCATCTTGAATTAGAAAATCAAGCCACTTATCATTATTGTTGCTACAAGGCTACTTACAACATGCATATATTTCTTTGAAATATGCATCTTCAACATACATACCTTTCAAGGATTCAACTCCCACACTTTGTAACTAAATTTCTTGCACTATTAGAGCCCTTCTACTCAAGGCATCTGCTACTTTATTAGAATGCCCTTCTTGTATTTAATGGTGAAAGTAAAACCTTGCAAATATTTCACCTATTTAACATGCCTATAAATGAGTTTCTCTTGACTATTCAAAAATTGGAGGGCATGGTTATTAGTATAGACTATGAACTCTTTGGGAATTAGGTAGTGTGTCCACTTTTTCAAGGACTAAACCAAAGCATACATCTCTAGGTCATAAGAAGAGTATTTCTTCTTAGCCTCATTAAGTTTTTCACTAAAGAAGGCTATGGGTCTGCCCTCTTGACTCAACACTGCCCCTATGGCATAGCCACTTGCATCACACTCAATAGTAAACACCTTATTGAAATGTAGTAAGGCTAATATGGATTGATCTACTACCCTCTTTTTCAAATACTCAAAACTATTTTTAGCTTCACTAGTCCAAACAAACATTTTCCTCTTATCCCCCTTTATGGTATCAATGATTGGAGTACAGACATGACTAAAACCCTTAATAAAATTCCTATAAAAACTTTCCAAACCATGGAAACTGGTTACCTCAGCATCTGATTTGGGTGGAGGCCAACTTAGAATAGCTTCAACCTTGCTTGGATCCATTTTCAATGTACCTTTAGTAACCACAAAACCAAGATATACCAACTTTGTCTTCATAAACTCACATTTCTTCAAATTAATCATTAGTTTTTCTTCATTCAATATTTTTAAAACCAAATCCAAATGGTGCAAATTCTCTTCCTTAGTTTTACTAAAAACAAGAATGTCATCAAGGTAAACCACTACAAACTTACCAATAAAAAGCTTGAGAACATCATTCGTCAACCTCATGAAGGTGTTGGGTGCATTTAAGAGACCAAAAGGCATCACAAGCCACTCATTAAGCCCTTCATTTTTCTTAAATTTTGTCTTCCATTGATCCCTTGGTCTGATCTTGATTTGGTGATACCCACTCTTGAGGTCTATTTTGGAAAAGTGGCATGCTCCACCTAGACAATCCATCAAGTCTTCCATCTATGGAATGGGGAATCTATATTTGATTGTAATCTTATTGATGGCACTAGAATTAGTGCATATCCTCCATTCACCTCCCTTCTTTGGTTCTAGGATAGTGGGAACCAAACAACGACTAAGACTTTCTTTGATTAACCCCTTATCAAGCAATTCTTGGACTTGTCTCTTAATCTCCTCATTCTACTGTGGTGTCATCTTATATGTTGCTTTATTAGGCAAGCTAGCCCCTGGTATGAAATCAATGTGGTGACTAATATCCCTCATAGGAGGCAAGGCGTTTGGGAGTTCATCCACTACTATATCAACATAATTCTTTAGCAAGTTTTGAATTTCCAAAGGCAACTCTTCTTTCTTTGCTACTGTCACAACAGACCTAGGCTTGGCTGTGATGGAAAAACCCATATTATCCTCTTCCATGGCCTTTATGAATTCCTTCTCTCCTACCAACATCACATTGGATTCCACTTGTGGTGTTTTATCTTCATCTTTCAATGGTGTTAGAGTATACAAGACTCCATCCTTCTCTATGACATATGTGTTCTTTCTACCATCATGTTTGGAATTTCTATCATATTGCCATGATCTACCAAGAAGCACATGACAAACATCCATAGGGATGATGTCACACAAGATCTTGTCCTTATAACCCCTTATATGGAATTATACCCAAGTTTGTTCATTCACTAACACTTGTTTCCCTTTGTTTAACCAAGAGACTTTGTATGGAGTGGCATGAGGAAATCTTTTCAACTTTAACTTCTCTACCATTTCAACTGAAACCAAATTGTCAGTACTTCCAGAATCAATGACAACTTTACAACACTTACTTTGAAATTTACATGTAGTCCTAAAAAGTGACTTTCTTTGAGGTGGTTCCTTCTCCATGGGCACTTTAATCAAGGTTATTCTCATCAATAAGGACTCTCCAACTTCTGGTTCTTCATTTTGTGATGGTGAATTAACACTTTCAACATCATCTCCACCTTGTGCAATCTGATTTCTCCTCTCACCTTTAAAAGAAGTAGATGGTTGATCCTTAGGGAACTGTCATGCTTGATGGCCTGCAAATTTATTGCATTTGTAACACTTCCAAGTGAATCCACTTGAGCCTCCTCTATTGCCAAATTTTCCTCTAAAATTTGGTCTTCTTCCTCTAAAGCTGCCCCTTGAATTTGATGTTTGTTCTTGTGAGTTACTTGTCCCCTGAGTACCATTGATGCGCAGAGGAAGGATGAAGTTTAAAAGAACTTGATTATTTCAAAGCATTCCCTTAAGAACTTCATAGGCAACAACATATGGGGCATCTTAGTACACCTTATCACAATTGATGACTTGGTCTTGAGGCTTAAAAGATCTCTGAACATGTTCTTGGACAACTTCAATATGGTGACCCTACGACACAACAACAAATTCTTGTATGTTACACCTAATGGAGGCAACTTTAAATGATTTTTAAGACCAAACAAGAGAAAATGGTCTCTAGGACCCATACACTAACTTAAGAACCCTTTACGCACTACAAACCAAGTGTTTCCGTGCATATTTAAAGGTTTTCACACAACAAAGAACCCGAACTTGAATAACCCCCATTTATGCTCTCACTATCATACATAGTCCTTATAGGGCAGTCATTGAATTTTGTCATATGATTTCCACTAATAATCACCAACTCATTGAACAGGTCTGTAAGACCTTCATACAAACTCTCCACACCTTATCCAATCACAAAACACACAAATTTTTCATTCATGACACATAGACTACCCTTCACAACCTTCATAGTCTGATACATACATAATATCAGACTTATTGTCCATTATAAGCACTGAAAACTTCACCTTGGGGCCCTGGAAGCTTGGAAGATAATAAAGTACATATACATAGGCCTCACCACCCATTGTGGAGATTTTCCACCAATCGGAGACCAATTTACAACATTTTTTGTGCTCACTAGCTACCCTAGGTAGGGTTTTACTAGTCTTCAATAAAAAAAACAATAACTTTCACTATACTGGACTAAAATTGATGAAATCAAAAGAAAAAAAAGTTAGATTCATAGTTTAACATCTAAGTACAATAGGTTTTAGATCATTACATGGTCCGTATAGGCCATACATAGTGAAAGAACAAGACTGCAACGTTAGAAAACACAAGAAAACTTGCTTCTATTCGCCAAAAGCTACAAAATCAGTTCTTCTCCCCCTCGATTCAAATTTTGAGGGTGTTTTTATCATTTCCAACCAAATCCCAATTTTTAGAAACATTTTCTTGATTTGCATGTAACTATTTCTTGCTTTTTTTGACACCTTTTCAAAGTTGCATGACAACGTTTTTGCAACATGACAACTTTTTACATTTTTTAACTAAAGACCCTATTAACACTCCAAAATGAACCAATATGATTCGAAATGGTCATAAATGACCTTATGAGACTCCAAAACATTCTAACAAACCTAAAACCAAAAATGACAAAAATATATGCTTCTGAGGCCCTAATGCCCTTGCACCATACACCCGAGGGGAAGAAAACTCAAGTGCCACTTGAGTGCAAGTCTACAACAGTGTATCCATTCTTGATAATATCAGCTTCAAACATCCAAGTAGCATCTTCCATAGGAATACCCCTCCACTTTACCAAGTATTGAAGATATGTTGTGTTTCTTGTCTTCTTTAGTTCCTTTGTATCAAGGATGCACTCCAACTCTAGAGGTTTGTTGGGAGGAAAGTCTTGGATCAATTCATCATATGAAAATTCTTGGGAACCTACTTCATTACCTGCAACAATATCCCCTTTGAAAGGGTACAAGTAAGATACATTAAATATAGGTGAAATGCCAATCCCACTTGGTAATTCAATCTCATATGCATTGGGACCAAATTTGTGAACAACCCTGCAAGGTCCAATTTTCTTCATCTACAATTTAGAGTACTGTCCCTTAGGAAATCTCTTCTTTCTAGGATGTGCTAGAACCAAATCCCCAACCTTGAAATTGACTTATCTCTTCTTCATATCAGCTTGTTTGTATATGTCTAAACTTCTTTGTAGGTGGTCCTTGACTTGGTGAATCTCCTTCATAGCCATAGAAAATTGCTCACCCTCAACACTCATCCTCTCCATTCCATTGGAATCCCTTAATTCAAATACCCCTCTAGGTTGCAAACCATAAACAACTTCAAAAGGACTCTTACCCACACTTCTATTCACTGAATCATTATATGCAAATTATGCTTGAGGAAAGATCAGATCCCACTAAGTAGAATGCTCTTTGGTGAGACATCTTAAGAGGTTACCAAGGCTCCTATTAACCACTTCGGTTTTCCCATCAGTTTGAGGGTGAGGTAGAACTAAAACTAAGGTTAGTGCCAAGTTTCTTCCACAAAGTTCTCCAAAAATACCCAACAAATTTACTATCTCTATCTAAAACAATACTCAAAGGAAAACCATGAATCCTTACCACTTCTTTGAAAAATAAACCTGCAACATAAGAGGCATCCTTTGTGCTCTTGCATGGGATGAAATGTGCCATCTTGGAGAACTGGTCTACTACAACAGAGATGGAATCAAAACCTCCAGGTTTTTTTGGTAAACCCATTACAAAATCCATACTTATAGACTCCCAAGGCCTATTTGGAATAGGAAGAGGCTGATACAAACTTGTATTTTTGCTACTCCCTTTTTCCTTTTGATAAATAACACATTTCTCAACGAATTTCCTTACATCAGTTTGCATTTTAGGCTAAAAAGTGCCTTCTTAACTACTCCAAGGTCTTATCAAGACCAAAATGACCTGCAAGACTACCAATATGCTTCTCTTTTATCAAATTATCTCTCATTGAACACTTAGGGACACAAAGTTGTGCTCCCTTGAACAATAAATCATCTTGAATCATAAAATCAACCCACATATCATTATTGTTGCTACAAGGCTGCTTACAACATGCATATATGTCTTTGAAATCTACATCATCAAGATACATACCTTTCAAGGATTCAAATCCCACGCTTTGCAACTTAATTTCCTGCACTATTAAAGCCCTTCTACTCAAAGTATCTGCTACTTTATTGGACTACCCCTTCTTGTATTTAATGGTGAAAGTAAAACCTTGCAAATATTCCACCCATTTAACATGCCTATGACTAAGTTTCTCTTGAATATTAAAAAATTGGAGGGCATGGTTATCAGTGTTGACTATGAACTCTTTAGGAAGTAAGTAATGTCTCCACTTTTTCAAGGACTGAACCAAAGCATACATCTCTAGGTCATAGGAAGAGTGTTTCTTCTTAGCCTCATTGAGTTTTTCACTAAAGAAGGCAATGGGCCTACCCTCTTCACTCAACACCGCCCCTATGGCATGGCCACTTGCATCACACTCAATAGAAAACACCTTATTGAAATCCGGTAAGGCTAATATGGGCTGCTCTACTACCCTCTTTTTTAAATTCTTAAAACTCTTTTCAGCTTCACTAGTCCAAACAAACTTTTTCCTCTTATCCCCCTTTATGGTATCAATGATTGGAGCACAAACATGACTGAAAACCTTAATAAATTTCCTATAAAAACTTTCCCAACCATGGAAACTTATTACCTCAGTAACTGATTTGGGTAGAGACCAACTTGGAATAGCTTCAACCTTGCTCGGATCCATTTTCAAGGTGCCTTTTGTAACCACAAAACCAAGATATACCAACTTTGTCTTCATAAACTCACATTTCTTCAAATTAATCATTAGTTTCTCTTCATTCAAATTTCTTAATACCAAATCCAAATGGTGCAAATTCTCTTCCTTATTTTTTACTGAAAATAAGAATGTCATCAAGATAAACCACTACAAACTTACCAATAAAAGGCTTGAGAACTTCATTCATCAACCTCATGAAGGTGAAAGGTGCATTTGAGAGACCAAAAGGAATCACAAGCCACTCATAAAGCCCTTCATTTGTCTTAAATGTTGTCTCCCATTCATTCCTTGGTCTGACCCTAATTTGGTGATACCCACTCTTGAGGTCTATTTTGGAAAAGTAGCATGCTCCACCTAGATAGTCCATCAAGTCTTCCATCTGTGGAATGGGGAATCTATATCTGATTATAATCTTATTGATGGCCCTAGAATTAGTGCACATCCTCCATTCACCTCCCTTATTTGGTGATAGGGTTTTGGGAACCAAACAAGGACTAAGGCTTTCTTTGATTAGCCCCTGGTCAAGCAATTCTTGGACTTGTCTCTTAATCTCCTCATTCTGTTGTGGTGTCATCTTATATGCTGCCTTATTAGGAAAACTAGCCCTTGGTATGAAATCAATGTGGTGACCAATATCCCTCATAGGAGGAAATGTGTTTGGGAGTTCATCCACTACTATATCAATATACTTCTTTAACAAGTTTTGAATTTCCAAAGGCAACTCTTCTTTCTTTGTTGCTGTCACAACAAACCTAGGATTGACTATGATGGAAAAACCCATATTCTCCTCTTCCATGGCCTTTATGATTTCCTTCTCTCATACCAACATCACATTGGATTCCACTTGTGGTGTTTTATCCTCATATTTCAATGGTGTTAGGGTATATGAAACTTTGTCCTTCTCTATGACATATGTGTTCTTTCTACCATCATGTTTGGTATTTCTATCATATTTCCATGGTCTACCAAGAAGCACATGACAAAAATCCATAGGGATGATGTCACACAAGACCTTGTCCTTATAACCCCCTATATGGAACTCTACCCAAGTTTGTTCATTCACTAACACTTGCTGCCCTTTGTTTAACCAACAAACCTTGTATGGAGTGGCATGATGCAATCTTTTCAACTTTAACTTCTCTACCATTTCAACTAAAACCAAATTGTCAATACTTCTAGAATCAATGCCAACCTTACAACATTTACCTTAGCATTTCCATGTAGTCCTGAAAAGTGACTTTCTTTGAGGTGGTTCTTTTTCCATGGGAACTTTAATCAAGGTTCTTCTCATCAATAAGGACTCTCCAACTTTTGGTTCTGCATTCTGTGATGGTGAATTAACACT
>VDFB02328228.1:144090-203368 GCA_007258455.2 Sequoia sempervirens
TTTTACATGCCTCCAAAGAGGTAGTTTGGATACAAAGACTTGGGAAAGGTATTGGTTTTAATTGCAATTAAGATAAACTTGAATGTGATAGTCAGAGTGCTATGTGTTTAGCCAAAAATCCTATGTATCATGCTCGTACTAAGCATGTTGATGTTAAGTATCACTTTGTGCGATAAATGGTTGAGAGTGGGAAGGTATTAATTGAGAAAGTCGACACTTTAATTAATGTTACAAATTATCTTATGAAACTAGTTCCTTTAGATAAGTTCTCTTGGTTTTAATCATTTGCTTGGAGCTTCATGATTATTCAAGTTGCATTTGAAGTTGGCATGGATTGATTAGTTGGTGCAGGAAGGCCATTGGCCTTAAGTTCTGTACTTGATTTATAATTATTCCTTGTTTAGAATAATTGCAATGTATAATGTCAAGTGGGAGAATGTTGGAAAAAGGATGCCATTTAATTGCAATCCTAAACATTATTTATTTCATGTGTCTCAAAAGTCCTTGGAAAGTGCTCTCAAACACTAGGATTAGAGAGAGATTAATTTTGGATGAAATAATCATGTTAATTGACATTTGTAATTAATTCTAAATAATAGGAGCATGTGAGGGCGTCCAAGATGAGTTCCTAAATAATAGGAGCACATGGGGCACCCACATGGAAGGTGGAACTCACCTTAAGTTAAGTTAACTGTTTGGAGTAAAAGATAACACTTTTGAATGCATGTAAAGATCCTAGGAGTTAGGGTTTGATGTTTACATGCATGAAGTTCAGTTCAATTCAGTTTAGTTTAGATCAATTTAGTTCAGTTCAATTTAGTTCAGTTCATAATCAGTTTAGTTTAGTTTAGTTCAGTTAAGTTATGGTTTAGTTATCTTCAATTAGTTTTAGTTGAATGTTAGTTGACTTCAGTTAACTTGGAATGCATGACTAATGACTTGATTTGCATGACAGATAACAGATGACTTCCTTCAGTTAACAGGGGATGACCATTCTTGCATGAATGGTGGAGAGAGATGTTTCAGTTAACAAAAAATGACTTGGACCCACTTTGGGCGCCCAAGTTGGCTTCTTGGAATTAACTCCTTTGCATGTTAAGATATTTTAGAAGGCTGAGTTAAGTGGGCCCACTCTTGGGTGCCTACTTTGAGGATAAAGCCTTGAAGATATTTACAGAATAAAGGTTGAGTTACTACTTCAATTTGGGATGCCTAAATGGATGAAGATGATGATTTGGCATTGTTCTTCACGATTAAACTCTACTTGGAAGAGATAGGCGTACCTTTTATGAGATAGGGATTGAGCTTTGTAATTGTAACTCTTTTGGAATTTACAAAGTTGTTTATTGCATATATATCTCAAGCAAGTTGAAGAGAGTTTGTATTAGTTTATTGCAGATTGTGAAGAATATTTTTTGAAGGCAGAAAAAGCATCTCAAGGAAGAATTGGAATTATTGTAATCTACTTCAGAGATTAAATAATACATTGATTCTTGGTAGAGTTTTTTCCCGAAAGGGTTTCTCCACGGTATATGTTGTGTATCTTCTGATATTCTATCTATTTCTTCTACAACCTTTTGTCTTCATTCTACAAATGATAAAATGAATTAATCAAATAATCACCCACAAAGAATTTGTAACAAAGAATACATATTTAGATCAACAAGTATAATAGTTTTACAAAGTATTAAGCTACATAAACACCTCCATTTTCAACACTGGTAACATGATTATTTTCATAATTAAAAATTAGAAAGATATATTTTCTAATATTAGGTTCCATCCCATCCATTCACATGAGAATGTTTTCCCAAAAAATTTAATTCTCACATTCTTGCAACTTTGAATTTTCTTCTTCCTCATGTTCAAGTGTTATGATTTATAATTCATATAATATTTTTTTATGCTATCCTTTATGAGTGGTTAAATTTTCCACTTTTTCTTCTTGGATATAGTTTTTTCATCTTTCTAAAATGGTTTTATGTATTGGGAGTTACAGGAAAGGTGTGGAGGAGTTAATTTATATGCTTTATTTTGTCATTTTCAGGGGTTGTTGCTGCCAGATTTGAAGCTCTGAATTCTAAGGAATAATTTCTTGTTGGGAGAGGAAAAATAATATGATTTTGCAAGTTTGAAGAGGTATTTGTAGCAGTAAATGGATTGGATAATCCATGGTTTATTGCAGCAGAGGTTTCCATTGAAGGTTGTAGATTGTAGGAGCAAAATCTTGTAAAAGAAGATTGATTGAAGAAGTTATTTGTGCATTTGTTATTTGCTGCCTCTTATCAGTTTTATATCATATTTGTAGTGGAATTAATCAGCCCATATGGCTACAAATGAATGTGTTTTTAATTGTCTTAATTGATGCTTTGTTATTGTCAATTTAAGAGATGTTGAAAGAGGAGTATGAGACATTGCTAGCAAATTTGATTTAATTTATAGAATTTCTTTTGTTGCATGTATGAGTTGTAAGTGTTGTGTTTCAAGGTGTGTTTTATACTACATCAATCCCAATATAGTATAATTATCTATATATGTATAAATGAAAGAAAGGTTTCATTAATACATGAAACAAACAAGAGATATGCAATCATATCCAAGCATCATACCATACATAAAAGACAATCTTTCCAAACATGGCAACACAATAAACAATCTTTCTAACATAATAACAAGGGAGTAGAAATCAACATGCCTACTTAAAGCTCCAACCAACTATTCTTCCCTCTTGGCTTAATGGCTCAAGCTCGCTTACAACTTCCTCTAAGAACAACCTAAATTCCTCTACTAGCTTCTCACTAAATCTCTCAACTATACTAATAAAAATCAACAAAACAACTCTCTAACTTAAAAACTCTCAACTCACTTTGTACATAAATTATAGTAAAATAAAACAAGGTAATCGAATTGAAAAGTGTAGCAATTTGTAGAATGAGCACCTCTATTTATACTAAATTATGAGCAACCAAAGGCTACAAACAAGTTAATAATGCAATGACTCATCAAACTAACTTACAAGTTTGCAACACATAATATTCCTCTCTATTTGAATGGTTGATTTGACTTGTTATAAGGGACAACAAGAATCTTTTACTGAGTCAAATGAACATCAAGCTCAAAAGAAAGTTTCCTAAATTGAATTCCTTCTCATGCTTTTTCCAAGTTTGCTCTTGACTGAGTCTCATGGCTACAATATTGCTTTATCAACCTTATGCATCGTATACAAAATTCATATGCATTCCATTCACTTCTATATTGGCATCACATTTCATAAGTTGGTGCCCTTGAAAATAGCACAAGTTTGACTACTACATTTGTTTAAAATTGCATTTACTTTTCATTGCAATGCTTACACAACAACATTTTAAATCATATGCGGCTCTCAATCTTTGTTGACATGGTCTTTGTTGCTTTGTGTGTAGGTGTACAATGCAACATTTCATATGCATCTATGCTTCTTTTATGTGCTTCACTATTAATAACCATAGCACTATGTTTTGTGCTTTATAAACATCTTAAACGATTATCATATATATATATATATTCATTTCATATGGTTGTCAAATACATTAATTGTAGATTATCAAACATATATAAATATATAAAGAATAACATTACGTATATATATATATACAATTATATATAAATATATATTAATATATATGTAACTATGATTACTTTATACATATATATTAATATATATATATACTATATATACATATACATAATATTATTTTAATATCTTTATAAAAACACTCATACTCATAACAATCAGCCGACATATATACAAAAAGTGTATATGTATGTCACCTTAGTTCAATTGGTATTTCCATGCATGTGGGTAATACGTCCATGAGCATGTGTAGGTACGTCTACCTACGTATACTCATGTACGTATTCACACACATGTATGAGTTTACCTTAGACATGTACATATATGCATATATATATATTATTCATATGTCTCATCAATATAACAATAAACACACAAGGAAGGACTTCCACTTAACATCACAACTTCATCACATTCCTCAATCCAAACATTCATAAAACAAGATCGCAAACCAATATAATCATTTACAACTAAAACTAAAGATCACTTACCCATTACCTGAATTGACTCAACTCAACTAAGATCAACTAGGGCATGAGTGTGTGAATGCTTAGTAAGGATGAATTAAAGGTTACCAGACCAAGTTCTTCTCCTAAGTGATACTTCCCCTCTCTTTTGGAGGTTTGAACTTGTTCCTGCATCAGCTTAGTGCATCATAATAGTAGTTAGTTGAATCAATACATTCATATGTATCACATATATTTCATATACATAATCATAAAGCATTAAATTGAATAAACATTCATTCATCATATTTTCATTAGAATTCATATATAAAACACATTCACATATATTAAAGCAATTTACCAAACAAGGTAATACTAAATAGGTAATAATAAACGACGTGTAACATTTAGAGTATGGGATTTCCTTGAATGTCAAGAAATTTATTTTCAATGTAGAAGAAGGTAAACTTCTTAGGTATTTTATGTGTAAAGAGCAGGTAGGATTGATCCAAAACATGTCAAAGCCATCAATCTTGCAATCCAAAATAGTCAAGGCAATTTAATAATTTGTTAGGAAGATAAAATTTGTTAGGAGGTTTATTTCTAACTCTGTAGAAAAAATAAAGGCTATCTCTAAGGTTCTAAAGAAGTGACACACATCCAACTAGGATAAGGAATCAAATATGTTCTAAATAAAACATAATAATTTCTTCGATTGAGGTCATTTGTTCACCACAATAATTTCTTGATTTTAATTGACCATTAGTATTCTATTCTAAGGTTATCCCCTTTCCCGTGGATTATCCTAATCCCAAGAATAACCTTCCCATTAACTCATATCTAAATGGCATTGCTACCAATATCTCAAAACAACTCTATCTTATGCTATGCACCTATAGTGTTGTCATACTATGTAGAGTATAAATAGTATACAATCGTATATATCTCTGATGCAGGAGCATCCTGGGGTACCAAGCAATCCTGCACAATAAAAAATATTTTAAAATTTGATGCTTGTGTTTTATTTTGATTTTTGACTACAAGTGCAAATTGCTAAAATTTTCAACTCTTCCAACATACCAAAATTTGGTGATGGATTGTGGGAAAATAAAATTATTAAAAGATTCATTTTGAAATTGTTTTAAAAGATGTTAATTTTACAAAAACGAAAGTATTACACACAATCTTGGAGTGGGAATTTAAACCTCAACTTGGGGCCTGCAAGATTGCAACAAGGTAAAAGACATAACTAAAAACCTTTTCGCCCATTGTGGTGATTTTCCACCGGTGGAAGGCCAACTGCATCTTTATTTTCCCTCTCGGGTTACACTAGGTAGGGTTTCAACCAGTTTTTAAACAAATTGCTATAACTTACAAAGTACTCAATGAAAATCAATGCCACAAAAAGCAAACTAAAGTAGATTCATGATCCAACACATCCCAATCAATTTTAGACCAGCATATCAATTGTACAAGCCGTACAAAATAATAGAATCAGCTGCAACATTGAGAAAACACAAAAACTTGCTTTCATTCACCAAAGACTTCAAAAATCAATTTTCCAACTCTCAATATGACTTGGAGGGCGTGTTCATGCACTTACAACCAATCCCCATTGATTAGTAACAATTTCTTGCTTGTTTGTAACAATTTCTTAGTTTTTGAAAACTTGGACAAAGTTGTGTGACAACTTTTAGCAACATTTGACAACTTTTAAACTTTTTAATCAACGACCTGGTTATAAATGACCTTATTAAACTCCAAAATACACAAACAACCTAAAACTCAAAAATAACAAAAATATGCTTATGAGGCTCCTGATGCCCCTACACCATACACCCAAGGGGAAGAAAAATCAAGTCCCACTTGAGTGTAGGTATGCAATAATGTATCCATGTTTGATAATATCAGATTTTGACATCCAAGTAACATCTTCCATAGGAAGACCCCTCCATTTGACCAAGTATTGAAGATATGTTGTGTTTCTTGTCTTCTTGAGTTCCTTGGTATCAATGACGCACTCCAACTCTAGAGGTTTGTTGGGCTCAGAAGGCCTTGGATCAATTCATCATCTACAAATTCTTGGGAACCTACTTCATTACCTGCAACAACATCCCCTTTGAAAGGGTACAAATCAAATACATTAAATATAGGTGAAATGCCAATCCCACTTGGTAATTAAATCTCATATGCATTGGAACCAAACTTGTGAACAACCCTGCAAGGTCCAATTTTATTCATCTGAAATTTAGAGTACTATCCCTTAGGAAATCTCTTCTTTCTGAGATGGGCTAGAACAAAATCTCTAACCTTGAAATTGACTTCTCTCTTCTTCATATCAGCTTGTTGTTTGTATTTGTCCACACTTTTTTGTAGGTGGTCCTTGACTTGTTGGTGAATCTCCTTCATAGATATAGAAAATTTCTCACCCTCAGCACTCATCCTCTCCATTTCACTGATATTCCTCAATTCAAAGACTCCTCTTGGCTGCAAACCATTAACAACTTCAAAAGGACTCTTACCCACACTTCTATTCACTGAATCATTATATGCAAATTCTTCCTGAGGTAAGATCAAATCCCATTGAGTAGAATTATCTTTTTTAAGACATCTTCAGAGGTTACCAAGGCTCCTATTAACCACCTCAGTCTTCCCATTAGTTTGAGGGTGATAGGCAAAGTTGAAACTAAGGTTAGTGCCAAGTTTCTTCCAAAAATTTCTCCAAAAATGCCCAACAAATTTACTAACTCTATCTAAAACAATACTCAAAGGAAAACCATGAATCCTTACCACTTCTTTGAAGAGAAAACCTACAACATAAGAGACATCCTTTGTGCTCTTGCATGGGATTAAATGTGTCATCTTGGAGAACCGGTCTACTACAACATAGATGGAATCAAAACCTCTAGGTGTTTTTGGTAAACCCATTAAAAAATCCACTTATAGACTCCCAAGGCCTATTTGGAATAGGAAGAGGCTAATACAAACCTGCATTTGTGCTACTCCCTTTTTCCTTTTGACAAATAACACATTTCTCAACAAATTTCCTTACATCAATTTGCATTTTAGGCCAAAAATAGTGTCTTCTTAATTGCTCCAAGGTCTTATCAAGACCAAAATGACCTACAAAACTACCACTATTCTTCTCTTTTATCAAGTTATCTCTCATTGAACACTTAGGGACACAAAGTTGTGCTCCCTTGAATGACAAATCATCTTGAATTAGAAAATCAAGCCACTTATCATTATTGTTGCTACAAGGCTACTTACAACATGCATATATTTCTTTGAAATATGCATCTTCAACATACATACCTTTCAAGGATTCAACTCCCACACTTTGTAACTAAATTTCTTGCACTATTAGAGCCCTTCTACTCAAGGCATCTGCTACTTTATTGGAATGCCCTTCTTGTATTTAATGGTGAAAGTAAAACCTTGCAAATATTTCACCTATTTAACATGCCTATAAATGAGTTTCTCTTGACTATTCAAAAATTGGAGGGCATGGTTATCAGCATAGACTATGAACTCTTTGGGAAGTAGGTAGTGTATCCACTTTTTCAAGGACTAAACCAAAGCATACATCTCTAGGTCATAGGAAGAGTATTTCTTCTTAGCCTCATTAAGTTTTTCACTAAAGAAGGCTATGGGTCTGCCCTCTTGACTCAACACTGCCCCTATGGCATAGCCACTTGCATCACACTCAATAGTAAACACCTTATTGAAATCTGGTAAGGCTAATATGGATTGATCTGCTACCCTCTTTTTCAAATACTCAAAACTCTTTTCAGCTTCACTAGTCCAAACAAACATTTTCCTCTTATCCCCCTTTATGGTATCAATGATTGGAGTACAGACATGACTAAAACCCTTAATAAAATTCCTATAAAAACTTTCCAAACCATGGAAACCAGTTACCTCAGCATCTGATTTGGGTGGAGGCCAACTTAGAATAGCTTCAACCTTGCTTGGATCCATTTTCAATGTACCTTTAGTAACCACAAAACCAAGATATACCAACTTTGTCTTCATAAACTCACATTTCTTCAAATTAATCATTAGTTTTTCTTCATTCAATATTTTTAAAACCAAATCCAAATGGTGCAAATTCTCTTCCTTAGTTTTACTAAAAACAAGAATGTCATCAAGGTAAACCACTACAAACTTACCAATAAAAGGCTTGAGAACATCATTCATCAACCTCATGAAGGTGTTGGGTGCATTTAAGAGACCAAAAGGAATCACAAGCCACTCATAAAGCCCTTCATTTTTCTTAAATTTTGTCTTCCATTGATCCCTTGGTCTGATCTTGATTTGGTGATACCCACTCTTCAGGTGTATTTTGGAAAAGTGGCATGCTCCACCTAGACAATCCATCAAGTCTTCCATCTATGGAATGGGGAATCTATATTTGATTGTAATCTTATTGATGGCACTAGAATCAGTGCATATCCTCCATTCACCTCCCTTCTTTGGTGCTAGGACAGTGGGAACCAAACAACGACTAAGACTTTCTTTGATTAACCCCTTATCAAGCAATTCTTGGACTTGTCTCTTAATCTCCTCATTCTACTGTGGTGTCATCTTATATGTTGCTTTATTAGGCAAGCTAGCCCCTGGTATGAAATCAATGTGGTGACTAATATCTCTCATAGGAGGCAAGGTGTTTGTGAGTTCATCCACTACTATATCAACATAATTCTTTAGCAAGTTTTGAATTTCCAAAGGCAACTCTTCTTTCTTCGCTACTATCACAATAGACCTAGGCTTGACTGTGATGGAAAAACCTATATTATCCTCTTCCATGGCCTTTATGAATTCCTTCTCTCCTACCATCATCACATTGGATTCCACTTGTGGTGTTTTATCTTCATCTTTCAATGGTGTTAGAGTATACGAGACTCCATCCTTCTCTATGACATATGCGTTCTTTCTACCATCATGTTTGGAATTTCTATCATATTGCCATGATCTACCAAGAAGCAAATGACAAACATCCATAGGGATGATGTCATACAAGATCTTGTCCTTATAACCCCCTATATGGAATTCTACCCAAGTTTGTTCATTCACTAACACTTGTTTCCCTTTGTTTAACCAAGAGACTTTGTATGGAGTGGCATGAGGAAATCTTTTCAACTTTAACTTCTCTACCATTTCAACTGAAACCAAATTGTCAGTACTTCCAGAATCAATGACAACTTTACAACACTTTGAAATTTACATGTAGTCCTAAAAAGTGACTTTCTTTAAGGTGGTTCTTTCTCCATGGGCACTTTAATAAAGGTTCTTCTCATCAATAAGGACTCTCCAACTTCTAGTTCTACTTTTTGTGATGGTGAATTAACACTTTTAGCATCATCTCCACCTTATGAAATCTGATTTCTCCTTTCACCGTTAAAAGAAGTAGATGGCTACTCCTCAGGGCATTTCCATACTTGATGGCCTACAAATTTATTGCATTTGTAACACTTTATAGTGAATCCACTTGAGCCTCCTCTATTGCCAAATCTACCTCTAAAATTTGGTCTTCTTCCTCTAAAGCTGCCCCTTGAATTTGATGTTTGTTCTTGTGAGTTATTTGTCTTTCCTTGAGACCTTTGGGACTGTCCTCTAATAGAAAAAGTCCATCTTCCTCTAAAATTTGTCCTTACCCTACCTTTACTTTGTTTTTCTTGTCTCTTTTTCAACTTGTCTTCAGCCTTTATGGCCAACTAATAGCACTCTTCTAGAATTCTTGGACTTGTGAGACTTAGTTCATCTTGTAGGCTATACTTTAGCCCATTCAAATACCTTGCAACTTTGTCAACATCTTCTTCCATGTGGTCTGATTATATGCTTAGTTTGTGGAACTCTTCTGTGTATGTTTTCACATCGATGTCTTTTTGCTTCAAATTTTGCAACCTTCTATATAACTGAATGGCATAATCACTAGGTAGGAATTTACCTTTCAATTTTGCAACTATTATGTCCCAAGATGTAATATTTTCTTTTCCTTTATTCTTCCTCTCTTCTTGTACATAATCCCACCATAGGGATGCATGTCCTCTTAGTTTTGTTCTTGCCGATTTCACTTGCTGCCCCTTGGGTATCTCCTCAAACTCAAAATACTTATCTAATTCTCCTATCCAATTTAGGAGTTCTTCTCCATTCAGACTTCCTAAATATACTGGAAGTTGTATTTTTACCTTGGAACCATCATTCTTATGATATTGCTATCAGGATTCAACCGTGTAGTTTCGAGTCAAACTCATTGACCTATGTTTCATGAGTAGTGATTCAACAAGAACCCATCTCTCATGATATCGAATGGTCCACTTAGCACTCATTGCATCTAGGTGATGCTCACAGAGGTGAAGCACTGGTCCGTCCCGGGAGGTCACCCATCCCAGTACTGCTCCAGCTCAAGCGCGCTTAACCAGGGAGTTTTTCTCCAAGGTTAAGCCCGCAGTTGTTACCCCATTTGCAAAACCTTCAGCAAGTGTTGTGCCTTATGAACCATTCATAATAGAGCCCCTTTAGCTCATCAATTGATAAGTAGGAGGTATATTTTCCATAGCGTGTCAAATATGATATTGCTATCAGATTCAACCGTAGTTTCGAAGTCAAACTCATTGACCCATGTTTCATGAGTAGTGGTTCAACAAGAACCCATCTCTCATGATATCGAATGGTCCACTTAGCACTCATTGCATCTAGGTGATGCTCACAGAGGTGAAGCGGTCCGTCCCGGAGGTCACCCATCCTAGTATTTCTAGCTCAAGCGCTAACCGAGTTTTTCTCCAAGGTTAAGCCGCAGTTGTTACCATTTGCAAAACCTTCAGCAAGTGTTGTGCCTTATGCACCATTCATAATAGAGCCCCTTTAGCTCATCAATTGATAAGTAGGAGGTATATTTTCCACAGCGTGTCAAAATATCTCCAACCATCATTCTTAATTGCCTTTAGCAATTTCTCCAACCTCTTCTCTTCAACATCTCTTTCTTCTTCTTGTTCTTATTCTTCTCCCACTTCTTCTTCTTCTTCTTGGTCACCCAAATCTCTTGTGACCGCTCCTCTTCTCTCTTTGGTATCAACTAATGTGAGTCTTGCATCAATGCTTTCCCTTATGGCTCTCAATTCCGGGGCAAGAGAATCTCTCACCTCTTTGATTATTATTTCCACATTCTCCCTTGGACGTATCTTGGCTTGACTTCTAATCAACTTATTTGTGACCTCTTACTAATGTTCCTTGCTCTGATACCAATTTTTTGTAGAGGAAGGACCTTCTTTAGGGAAACAACTCAAAAGATAAGGTGTTCTTACACATTTCTCAATCATGCTCCTAGGTGCACTTCACTAGGCCTCTAGCATTGACCTTATTTGGGGCTTTGATCCAACTTGTTTCGAAAAATGAAAATGACATGGTAGACTTGTATCAGGGCTCAAAATATCTTGAACACAATCTTGGACACTTCTATGTGGTGATGAACCAACCATACAACAACTCATTGGCTTACAACTTCTTGTATTGTTGCACCTAGTAGAGACAACTTCATTGGATTAAGAATGAACAAGAAAAAATGGTTTTTTAACACTTAACAGCTGATTTGGGAACCCTTACACCTTGCATACAAGTTATTTCAAGGAGGTTTCAAGGTCTACACACATCAAAAAGGTTCACACTTGACTGGTCACGGTTTGAGGGCTTCAATGTCTCATGCAATCTACTTGGGGCAGTCATGACATTTTGTCATATAAATTCCAATCTTGATATCCAACACCTTTACCAGGTCTATAGGACCTTCTAAGACCCCTTCCCAACAAAGAATATGCACAAAAAACACTTTTAGACTTAGATTTGTTCAACCTTCAATTGTTGCACAAACATTGTCATACATAGTCCTTATAGGATAGTCATCATATTTTGTCAAATAATTGCCAAGAAAGCTCAAAAACTCCTTGAAAAAGTCTGTAAGAAATTCATACACACCCCCCACACCTTCTCCAATCATAAAATGCACCAAACTTACTTTGATGGCATAAAAACTACCCTTCACAACCTTCACAGTTTGATACATACAAAATATCAGACCTACAGACCATTAGAAGCACGCACAAACCTCAACTTTTGGCCTGCAAGCTTGCAACAAGGTAAAAGACATAACTATAGACCTTTTCGCTGATTGTGGTGATTTTCCATAGGTGGAAGGCCAAGCTACATATTTATTTTCCCTCTTGGGTTACACTAGGTAGGGTTTCAACTAGTTTTTAAACAAATTGCTATAACTTACAAAATACTCAATGAAAATCAATGCCACAAAAAGAAAACTAAATTAGATTCATGATCCAACACATCCCAATCTATTTCAGACCAGCATATCAATCGTACAAGCTGTATGAAATAACAAAATCAGCTACAACATTGAGAAAACACAAAAAAACTTGCTTACATTCACCAAAAAATTCAAAAATCAATTTTCCAACTCTCAATCTGACTTTGGAGGGCATGTTCATGCACATACAACCAATCCCCATTAATTAGTAATGGTATCTTTCTTGTTCATAATAGCTTCTTGCTTTTTGACAACTTGGACAAAATTGCATGATAACTTATAGCAACATTTGACAACTTTTACTCTTTTTAATCAACAGCCCTATTATCACTCCAAAATGGATCAACATGATCCCACATGGTCATAAATGACCTTATTAAACTCCAAAACAAACAAATAACCTAAAACTCAAAAAAAATAGAAATATGCTCATGAGGCTCCTGATGCCCCTGCACCACAACTCCACTTTGAAATTTGAATTTGTATTTTGTTGCAAGTTGGGAATGCAAGGTGTTGAGGGAGAGTGGAAATAGTGTGTTGGAGAGTGGGAATAAAAATTTGAATTTCCCATTGAATGCACATTCCAAGAAGAGGAAATCCATGCCAGGAAGGAGTAATGAGCATTCTGGAGGTTTGACTGGCATATTATTATTTTTGGGAAAAGAGAAAAGATTGTTTGGGTCGTAATTGTGAGACCCAGTATCAGTAAAATGGACATAACTTTCTCATATGGTAAAAAAATTAAGAATTTTAAAATGATTTGGAAATATGGAAACGAGACACACAAAACCCATAAACCATTTAAAAAAAATTTGACGAATGATAGAGCATTGATAGGAAGAAAGTTACGGGTTTTCTTGGTGGTTTAGTGAAGGTTCTTTTGAGAAACCAATAGTGGTTTCTTCTTGCACAATTTCTATACATTGATGCTTGCAATTTGGTGAAGAGGGGATTTGGAGAAAAAGAGTTTTGCATATTCAAATGCCATTGGAACGAAGCTAGAATGTTGAGTTGTAGATTTTTATATTGTAAAGCCCATGATGTATGGGACCATATGAGCTCCATGATTATGTAATTCATTTTCAAATTTTGAAATCAATATATGTTACAAATTTCTCTTCCATGTTTTGTTGTTAATGTTTATTTGCAATATTCTTGCATAGTGTTGTATGTGTGTTTGGTTTTAGATTTGAAAGGGAGAGTATCCCTCTTTCATCATATTTACATGTGCAAAACTTGAGGGTTTTGAAATTTGTGTTAAGAATTTGTGAGGAATTAAGGATGGAAAAGAGGGAGAGGAAAATAAATTTTATCACTGAATGGATTTTAAGGGTTCCAAACTAGAGGAAATTAGAGAGAGGCTTTGGAAAATCATAGAAAGAGAAATGATAAAGATGGGGTAGAAGATAGATGAAATGAAAGTAGAGATTGAGAGGAAGAAATAAGAGGAGAGAAGAGTTGAAGGTAATTTTGATTATCCTTCTAATGATATTTTGATTGCAGGAAAGAAGGAGGGTGCAGCAGAGTCTCATGCATGTGACATCGAGGAAGAGGAAGATTATTTATTGATACGATCGGAAGAAATTGAAAGAGAGTGGAATGAGAAAATTTTAGCTAATGCAAAGGTTGCAACCAAAGGTAAAGAGGAAATTTTAAATTTTAGTACATGTTTTGATGATATTGAGAATGTAAATTAGAGTCAAAGGTTGCAACAATAAATCCTTTGGAAGTAGATGAGAGTGGTGAACAGACTGAGGTGAAAATGAAGTTTTCTTATGATTGTTTGATTAGAAGTATTGAAGATGAAGATTCCTTGATAATAGAGCTTGACTATTTGTTACAAAATGTGGAGAATGAATCTATGGATTGTGGTATTAACATTGAATTGGGTGTTGAAGATCAAATTACAGCAACAATATGAATATGTCTTTTTGAAGGCATAATAGGAGTGACAAACCACATTGCAAACTAGGTAAAGGAGGAGGAAAAAGTTAAAACAAATATAGAGGTGATGAAGTACATTTTTTTTGTTGAAGGTGGAGGCAGATGTTTGATTGTTAATTCAATTGGAATATATTGGTGGGAGGTCAGATTAAAAGTTTTGAAATACATGAAGGGTAGAGGAGTAAAGATGAAAGGATATAATGTTGTAAGCTTTCAAAATTTGATGAATAAGAAGATTTCAGTGAACAAGGAAATGAGGTGGATCCAAGATAGACACTTTTTCTACAAATATTTTTGAGTGCAACTCATGAAACATTTCCTTCTACCTGGGGTGTCTGATGCAGGAGCATCCTAGGTGAAATTGTGATCGACATCAACCAAAAAGAAGAGTGATTTAAATTTTATTTTAATAATTTTTTGTGAGAAATAAATGTGACATTAAGGCCAAAATATGGAATTAAATAATTGGCCCTAGTTTATTGTTGCAAAAAATTGTGGTGTTGGAGATAGTTAAAATGCAAATTTTGAGTTTTGAAGTTCAAAAAGGCAAAAATATTCATATATGCCTTCTTGGGTATGGGATTTTGGGAGTTACAAGTTATAATAGATAATTTATTGTTTCTAAACTTTTGCATGAAGAATTTGGACGCCCAAGAGCAAGTGGTTTGGCTTTTTCTATTTTGGGGCTCCTATTTGTGAGGAAGTGGTTGCTTTTTCTTGGCCAATCACCAATGAAGGTTACAAAAAGATGCATTTCCAACATTTATTTATTTTTAATTATTTTTTAAGCATATTTTCAATTTCCAAGCATAGAAAATTGGGAGTTATAGGAAAGGTCTAGAGGAGTTAATTTATATGCTTTATTTTGTCATTTTTGGGGGTTGTTGCTGCCAAATTTGAAGCTCTTAATTCTAAGGCATATCTTCTTGTTGTGAGAGGAAAAAGAATATAATTTTGCATGTTTGAAGAGGTATTTGTAGCAACAAATGGATTAGAGAATCCATGGCTTATTGCAGCAAATATTTCCATTGAAGGTTGCAAATTGTAGGAGCAAAATCTTGTAAAAGAAGATTGATTGAAGGAGTTATTTGTGTATTTTTTATTTGTTGCCTCTTATCCATTTTATATCAGATTTGTAGTGAAATTAATCAGCCCATATGGCTGAAAATGAATGTGTTTTCAATTGTGCTTAATTGATGCTTTGTTATTGTAACAATTAAGAGATGTTGAATGAGGAGTATGAGACATTTCTAGCAGATTTGATTTAATTTCTAGCATTTCTTTTGTTGCATGTATGAGTTGTAAGAGTTGTGTTTCAAGGTGGGTTTTCCACGACATCAATCCCAATATAGTATAATTATCTATATATTATAAACGAAAGAAAGGTTTCACTACTACAAGAAACAAACAAGAGATATGCAATCATATCCAAGCATCACACTATACATAAGAGATAATTTTTCCAAACATGGAAACACAATAAACAATCTTTCCAACATAATAACAAGGGAGTAGAAATCAACATGACTATTTAAAGCTCCAACCAACTATTCTTCCGTCTTAGCTTAATGGCTCAAGCTCGCTTACAACGTCCTTTAAGAACAACAACTAGCTTCTCACTAAATCTCTCAACTATACTAACGAAAATCAACAAAACAACTCTCTAACTCACAAACTCTCAACTCACTTTTCATAGAAATTGCAACAAAATAACACGAGGTAATCAAATTGAAAAGTGTAGCTCAATTAGTAGAATGAGCACCTCTATTTATATTAAATTACAAGCAACCAAAATGCTACAAACAAGTTAATATTTATGCCACCTTTCTTTCCTCATGCAATGACTCATCAAACTAACTTACAGGTTTGCAACACATAATAGTCCTCTCCATTCGAATGGCTGAGTCGACTTGTTATAAGGGACAACAAGACTATTTTATTGAGTCAAATGTACATCAAGCTCAAAAACAAGTTTCCTAAATCAAATTCCTTCTCATGCTCTTTCCAAGTTTACTCTTAACTGAGTCTTAAGGCCAAAATATTGCTTTATCAAGCTTATGCATAGTATACAAAATTTATGCATTCCATTCATTTCTATATTGGTGTCACCTTTTGTAAGTTGGAACCCTTGAGAATACGATAGGTTTGACTACTTCTACATTTTTTTAAAACTACATTTACTTTCTATTGCAATGTTTACAGAACAGTTCATTTTAAACCATACGTGGGTCTCAATCTTTGTTGACTTGGTCTTTGTTGCTTTGTGCGTAGGTCTACAATGCAATGCTTCATATGCGCCTGTGCTTCTATTATGTTCTTCAATATTAATAACCATAGCACTATGCTTTGCGCTTTATAAACATCTCAAATGATTATCAAATATCTATTATATATATGTATATATATACTTCTTAATATATATACATATATAAATATATATTCATTTCATATGGTTGTCAAATACATTAATTATGGATTATAAAACATATTTGAATATATAAAGAATGACATTACGTATATATATAAATAAATATGTGCGAAAGTAGGAGTGGTGGTCGTAGTTTGATTTCTTCAGAGGCGAGAGAGGATGATTCTAAAGCAAAGGATGGTGATGGCAATAGGGTTGGAGAGGGAATTCTTGGAGGGTTGCCATTGGTTGGGGGTTCTCCTCTTCTTCCTAGGACAAGCTGCTTCTTGTTGTGCATGGGATCTTGGCTTTATCTGTCATCAATGGCTCTTGGTGTGGTCCTTACCTCTTTGTGGGTGTTGATGTCGATGTTTTCTTTGAGGCCTGGTCTTCGGTTCCTCTAGATGCGGCTTCTTCTGAGCATTGGAAGCTACCTAGCATGTGGTTTTTGACTATTGGGCGTGTTCTTTCTGCTTGCTCCTATGATGGGGAGGTGTTTATGGCTTTTTCTTGTGTTGGGTGCTTGATCACTTACTGTGGCTTGTGGGGTTTGGTTACTTTTGGAACCTCCTTTGTGTTGGTCTAGTCTTGGTTGGATTGCTTTCTTCTTCTTGTGGTGGCTCCCAGTTATGGGTTTTATGTTATATTCATATCTTGTTGGGAGTATCATCTTTGCTTGGGGTTTGGGCTTTTTCCCTCAGTTGCTCTATTTTTCTTTTGGCATAGGTTGTCCTTTGTGGATGGGTGTGGCTTTCGCTTGTCTGGGTTGCTTCCAATGACCATCAAGATAAGCCAGTTGTTTATGTTGTTCTCTTGGCTTGGGAAGAACCCCTCCTAGCTTGTTAAAGGGGCTTTTCTTTGTTTGGTGTTGTGCCCCTGTTCGGTTATTTTGTTGTTCTTGTTTTTACAAGGGTTTGAATGGCTTGTGTTGGCCTTTTGTGGGGCTTTTTTTGGTTCCCTTTTTTTCGGTGGATGTTGTTTTTAAGTTTTTTCTATGGTTTTGGGTTGTGTCTTTGTCGTTTCCATCTCTTTTGACACCTAAGGTTATTGTGAGTGCTTGTTCTACTAGAGTGGCTTCTTTTTACTGGGTTCTTCTAATGGAGTCTTCTTTAGAGGTGAAGATTGCTCTTATGGAGGTAGAGCCATCTCCTATTGTGGTGGAGGTGATTGTTGTTGGCTCAGTGAAAAGTTTTCTTCCCTCTTGCTTGTTCCTATTGAGGTGGAGTTGGTTACTTTTGAGGTGGAGCTGGTATGAGTGGGGTTGGGGATGCTTTGATGGTGTGATTTCTTGCATCTTCCTCTCCAATAGAGGGGGGCCCTATCATATGGAGGTGGAGTGTGGGATGGTTGTTCATTTCGGATGGAGCTGCAAGTTGTATGTTGCTTTTCAGTTAGCTGTGTTGTTGGGTTTAAGGTCCTTGCCAAAATCTGATTGTAAAGGGTTTATGGTCCCTTCAAAACCTGTCTCGGGTTTATGGTCCTTGGAAAAACATGGTTGTAAAGGGTTTAAGGTCCCTTCAAAACCTTTGGGTTCAAGGTCCCTGTAAAAACTTGGTTATGTTTTGGGTTTAAGGTCCCTACCAAAACCTTGTTGTATTGGATTTAAGGTCCCTTCAAAACCTTTGTGCAGCTGGTGTAGTTATGATTTGTTCTTGTTGGTGCTGCTACTAATGGGTTGTTGATTGTCTGAGATTATCTTCTAGCAGCTTTTTTTGGGGTTTGGATTCTAGGTCCCTTCAAAACTTGCTTGTAATGGGTTCCAGGGCCCC
This sequence comes from Sequoia sempervirens, assembly GCA_007258455.2. Lineage (NCBI taxonomy): Eukaryota > Viridiplantae > Streptophyta > Pinopsida > Cupressales > Cupressaceae > Sequoia > Sequoia sempervirens. The sequence continues at coordinate 162,587 of VDFB02328228.1, forward strand.
ATCAAAACTTGGTTTGGGTTTCAGGTCCCAACAAAACCTGTTGATCACTAATCAAAAACTATGATTACTTTATACATATATATATATATATTAATATATATTATATATATACATATACATAATATTATTTTAATATCTTTATAAAAGCACTCATACTCATAACCATTGATCAACATATATACACGAAGTGTGTATATATATATATCACCTTAGTTCAATTGGTATTCCCATGTATATGGGTAATTTGTCCATGAGCATGCATAGGTACATCTACATACATATACTCATGTATGTAATCACTCACATACAATTAGTCTCAAATGCAAGTTAGAAACATTATTCCCCATAGAATTCATTTGAAGTGCACAAAACAAGAAATAGAATGAAGAACACAAATAAAAGCTTTCAAATCCTATTTAATGCAAACAAACTCTCAATCCCATGGGGGAATTGGTGCCATTTTGATGTAGAAAATGGCCCTTTCCCAATCCCTTGTAATCTTGAATGATGATTTGATGAAGATTCGATGCTCCTTGGTAAAATTCCTACATAACCTAGTTATGAAAATGTGAAAATGGATGAGCAAATTCAAAATCTCAAGATAATGTCTTTGCATGAAGTTGTTGATCCAAAATCCAAATGAGAGCCTTCTATTTATAGATTAGAATTATGGAGGATGAGAGAAAATGGATGAATGTGGGACAAAAGACCAACCGATAGCATAAAGCCACTTGTCAACATGTGAGTGGACAAATGTGGAGCACATTTTGGTCATTGTGCAAATAAATGCAATTAGGTGGAATTTCAAAATGGATGAAGTGACAAGTTGGAGGGAGGAGAAAACGAAGTTAATGCCACTTGGCTCAAGGCAAAGGACATGTAAGAAACTTAAATGCCTTGTTGGATGTACAAACCCTTTTGGAGGGATTTTTCAAACTTGGAGAATATTCCCTTTTAGATGCCTTTTTGAAAGTAATTGAAGATTTAATAAATCAATTAAAATGATTTTCATGAGCAAGTTGCAAAATCTAGATGATTTGATGATTAGGATTAGCATTAATCAGGATTTGATTAATTAAGAGGGAGATTAGTTGATTTGACCATTTTGACTTAGACTTTTGGATTAATTTAAATCAAAATGAGAGGAATATGATTTAGATCTAATTAAATAAAGATTTTGATTTATTTAATCAAAGAAGATGGTGTTAGATTAAACCAAATAAAGGCTAATTTATTTAATTTAATAGAATGACCTTAGAGATTAATTAAATAAAATTGATTTATTTAATTAAAAGGGGGACTATAGAAGCTAATTAAATAAAATTGATTTATTTAATTAGAAGGAGATGATGACTTAATTAGATAAAATTTGATTATTTAATTAGGAGATGAAGTGTGATGAATTTAATCAAATAAAGATTATTTAATTAAATGACTAGCAAGGAGATGATTCAGGACGAACTAGTGTTAGTAAAATCAAGATCAGGTGTATAGGATCGATCGGTACATTTTTCGTGTTTACATTTTGCCCCTCTTTGAAGCAATGTACCCGCTGTGTTGGTTCAAAGAATAAACTGTTGTGATCAAAATTCAAAAATTTTAATTTTTTAAATGCCCCACTGCTTCCCGGTGAGAAGAAACATGTTGATATACTGTCCCCTTGAGAGATCGAACAAAAATTTTGATTTTTGGGTGACCTCGTGAAAAAGAGGACAAGGTGCCTGACGGGTCCAGGATGCCAAAAATGGGTAAAAATGCGAAAAATGATGCAAAACACCCTTCGATTGGGCTAAAATGGGATCGAGGGTCAAAAACCCTAGCTGGACGCCTAAATAGGGTCAAAAAACCCTAACCTTCAAGCTTAAATAGGCCTTGAGGGGCCACTTCCAATTCATTTGCACACCTAGCCTTTAGAGATTTAACACTTTTGAGCTCTGAGCACTGATCGAGATGGCGAAACACGTGCTTCCATGACACATTTCAGAGTGAGTATGAGTGTACCAGTAGCTACTAGGCACAGGACCACCCGTATGTGACCCTTACCTAACTTGTCCTTTCATTTTTTGTGTGCATTTATTAGGGTCCAAAGGTCAAACAAGTCAAGCAGCACTGTCTGGCACCACTGAAAGCCTTAAATCGGTGTCATGCGGCCTTAAAGGGTGTTGTTAATGAGAGTTGTGCCGTGATGGTCCAGTTTAGAAATTAGGGTTTAGGGATTAAAGTCCACCACATTTGTAAATTGCACTGTGGTGGTGCAATTTGGAATTTAGGTTCAGGGGTTAAACAAGCACGCGGTCAAAGTGCATCGCAGTGGCATAGTTTGGAGTTTTGAGGGTTCTAGCGGTGCAGTTTAGAACTTTCAAATAGTGACACATTTGTTGTTTCGGTCGCGCAAACTCCAAATAGGATCCTGATTTTTTACGAAACTTGACATGGTGACTTTACTGATGTAGGAGGACATGGAGTCAGTTCATTCCCAAGAGCACATATCCTCAATTTTGAGTAGATTGACTTAGAATCCCAGTTTGCATGGGTTGTTGCATGAGCACCTAGGGGCGATTGGGCTCTGGTACATCGTGTATGCCCCAGCCATCTAGACACACTAAGGGATGATGACAGCATTGGCGAAGAGATGGCACAGTGAGACGTCCTCATTTCACTCCCCTACAGGCGAGGCAAAAGTGACTCTGGAGGATGTGTGGCGTATTCTTTGTTTGTCGATCCACAAAGAGCAATTCATCTATGATGTGGACGCTGAGACAGAGACCTACTATGATGTCATGGGTCTTTATGAGATCATTTTTTTTAGTGACAAATCGAGTTAGAGCGGTACTAGGCTTCAGTACCGACATTCAGATTGATTGTAGCTGCGATAATTTTAGGACTTATGGCACCAGATCGGCGCAACTGATATTTTAGCTTGGGATGGGATCTTGCCTGGGAGCGGATGCTCCAATGGAGAGAGTGCTTTGCATGGGGGCCAGTGATGTTGGCCTCCCTCTACCATGATCTACATGAGTTTGCATACTAAAAATAGTCGAGCTATTGGAGTAGGGGTCACATTACTGCACATTTGGGCCTGGGAGTACATTGCAGTGCTCCGCCCACGAGTCACACCCATTGATATGGAGCCAGATGACCCGGTTGTCTAGAGATATAAGGGTGGACAAACCTTTACACACATAGGGGTAGTCCACATCCGTCACTGGCGGAGGGTCATCGATAAGATGAGAGTTTTTACTTGGAGGCCTTGGCTCAGCATGCCCGCCTGGTACGATGATGTACAATAATTATTCTTTGCTAGGCAGGACCGTATAATGTAGGGCAAAGAGCATACAATGATAGAGCGTTATATGTCAGATCAGGTTGCTTGAAAGTTTGGGGATGTGTAGGACCATCCTGATGACCAGTACATAGCCATATTTGTGCATACTATGAGGGAAACCACATGGGGTCACACGATCCCAGTAGAGGAGGTAGTTGATTCTTTCAAATAGTTTGTGGTTAGGCCATGGCCATACAATTAAGGGCCAAGAAACCCAGGGATGACCCAGGAATATCAAGATTTGTTTCATCCGTTGGTTAGATTGACAGTGCTTGGTGCACATATACCACTACAGAGACCCCAAGGCCGATCAACAGGGCGGGGGTGAGGAGGAAAAGGAGATGGGGATGAAGATGGAGATAGAGGCAGAGGAGGAGGTGGACCACCTCCTGATTAGAGGGGATAGAGAGACCAGGTGCCTGAATACTAGCACAAAGATGGAGAGAGACAACAGAGAGATGGGGACCCACAAAGAGATGCCCTGAGGGACCACCAATAACAACCACCACCACCACCTCAGTCAAACTAGAGAGATGCATTGATCCAATAGTTGTAGGCACAAGTTGCCACTTTGACAGCTGAGAGAGATCAGGCGAGGGCTGAGTGGGATTAGACCATCTAGCAGTGGCAGGTCGTCGAGTTACCGCTGGCATAGGAGACTGATCGCCGCCAGTAGCTAAAGGCCACACAAGGCAGGACTGTCCCCACCAAGATGTGTAGACATGCAAAATTAACATCATGCATTTCTCATATTTAATTAAATCATATTCGCCCATCAATTAAATCAATCAAGTTTATTTGATTTATCTCCTAAGGTTATCTTTTTAATTAAATAAATCACTTTATTTAATTATCTCCTAAAGTTTCTTCATTTAATTAAATCAAATGTATTTAATTAAATGGCTAATACATCAATTTCCTCCCTTTTGATTTAAATAAATCCAAGTATCTAAGTCAAAAGTCAAAATCACCTAACCTCCTCTTATTTAATCAAATCATGATTAAATCTAATCTTAATCCATGTCACATCCTCTAGCTTTTCCCACTTGCACAAATAAATCAATTTAATTAATTTAGTAAATCTTCATTTTCTCTCAACAAGGCATAAAAGTGGAATATTCCTCCATTTCAAATCTCTCTCCAAATGGGATGATTCCTTCCAAAAGGAATTTATTCCATCTTACAAGTCCTTTTGCATTGATCCAAGTGGTCATAACTCCATTTGACTCTCCCTCCACCTTGTCATTTCACTAATTTCAAATTTCAACTAATTGCATTTATGGGCACATTCATCAAAACATGCACATCCTTGGCCCATTCACATGATGACAAGTGGCTTCTTTCTAGTGGTTGGGTTTTTATCCCACATTCATCCCTTTTGCTTCTTCTCTCATCAAACTCTTCTATAAATAGAGAGGTTATCCTTCGTTCTTATCATCCACAATCTAGAGCAAAGTTACTCTCTTCACATTGAGAGCTAATTTTGTCCACTTCATTGTCATAGCATAACAATCTTCATCATTTGAGCTTGTCAAGGGTTGAGAAAGGGCCACTTTTCATATCAAAGTGGTTCTAATCCACTATGGAATAGGTATACATTGTGCTTCTTTTATGCTTTCAATTAGTTTGTTTTGTTATTTTGTTTATGAGGCATGATGTATTATTTCATAGGAGCATTTGTAGGTTTGCATAGTTAAAACTAACCCATGCTAATGAGTGTTGGAGTATAGGTTATTTGTAGATTTATGGTGCTCACATATGGCGCTAGAAGGAGGGATGTTCATTTTTTTTATTTTTATTTTTTGCCACACTATGATGCTCTTATTAATCTTATTTCTACATTTTTAAAATTGTTAGTTATTGAGATGGAAAAATTGTGGGCTGTCCTGGTAGATTCATACGACTAGTTTTTTTTTCTTGTTCTTTTAAATAGACATGCATCCCACTCTGTTCCTAAATGGTAGCTTTCAATAACTTTCTTTTACTCTGTTGAACGTATCAGAGTCACAGTGAAGATACTTTCCTTTTGATTTATGAAGTGATTCGTTGGAACTCTAAATATTTTCCAAATCTTATATCAATTTTATATGGCTAGTTACTTTGTATCTACCCTTTCGTTTTCACACAGAAACACATAATGCATTGAAAAGAAAAAAAAAAACTTTGTATAAATGAATGATTCTATGGGTTTTTTTTATCTTTGTGCTAACTAGTCGCCTATGAATGCAAGATACACACAATTGATCCTTAAATTAGAGTCATTTATTCTTGAGATCATTTCATCTATTTATTTTTCCTACATATTTGATTAAAGAATTCATCTATAAGTGATCCATGCGATATGCTCAAGTAATCGATACAATCTACTTTGCTACACTTCCTTTTATATTCATAGTAGAGAAAAGTCTTAATTTCAGTTCAATAGGCTAACTTTGGTACTGTTGGATTGTTATTTTGACTGAAAGAAAAAAATGTTCTTCATTGTCTGATATTGATCATTTTTTAACCAAAATTTGAGGTATGTAGAGGTATTCAGCCGCCTTTTGCTAATTACTTTGTTTGGTCGGCAACTTAACGCCCAAAAGAAATAACTTTTAGTTTTTTTCTTTTTTCTCTCTTCTTATTGGAGCGACGTCCATATCCTATTCAAGAACTCCCATTTTGGCACAGGTAGAGTCAATGCCAGCAAAGGTCGAAGGATGATGCCATATCTGCCAAGTGCGTAGAAATCTTGAGGGAGAATGTTGTGCAAATGGTTTTGCATCAAGAAACAAATGGTGGTTTTGCTCAAGCATTGGAATAGGGTGAAAGAAAGCAAGATTAGAGTTGAAGAAAATTGGGCATTGAAACTTGAAGTTGACAAAGCATCTTTAAATGCTTTAAAGAGCTTCCATTCTATGCTTTAGTTTTCTATTTTAGATCAACTCACCTCTTTTTAGGCTCCAAAAAGAACATTTCAATTTTTTTACAAAGGGGCTTAAAAAGAACTTTAGGACAAACTCACTAGATTTGGTTTGAGGATTAACAATTGAACAAGGCAATCTTCACATTTCCTTTGGTGTTTAAAAAGAAGTCATTATTGCTTTGTGGGTTTAAAAAGAACATGTGCTACTTTGTTTTGTAATTGCTTACTCAAAGTAATACCATTGAAAAGACGTATACGCTTCTCTCGCACCTCATGGCGATCTTAAGAATCAAAAGGCTTTTTGGTGGTCTTAAGTTGGGTAAATCAGTTGCCTCCACACTTTATTTTGGGATTAAAATTGAACACATCTTGCGTGTGTGAGTGGAACATATTGTGTGTGTTCTCTCTTTGTTTCTCAATAAAGATCGATCAAACTACGGATATGTTTGGTCACTTTTGTTTATCGTAGAGGGCCTACCTTCAGGAAAAAGTACTCACCCAAGGGAAATACTCAACCTTTAACATATTAAAGCCAAGTGTATTTCCAACCGGGATATAAAAGTGGATATTGGAACAAAAGCCAATATCACACGGTTGGTTCTGATGAGAAGGATAGCAATGGTCTCTCACTGCATGGATCAATCCCTATGAATAGAAAGTCCAAATTAAAACCCTTTTTTTATAAAGGCCAAAATCCCTATCTATTTGTTGGTGCAAGAACAGTCATTCTGAAGTTGCCCCACACTTTTACAATTTTTAGTAGAAATGGAAAGTATGTCATGGGAGTTTCATGGGTGTTGATGCTTGGTTGCCCCGTATAAGTGAGTGTCATGGAGGGGAGCCAGTGGGGTCAAGCATCTAACCATTCGCTAAAAATAAGCGTAGCTAGACTTGTCCAAGTGGGGACTCAACAAATACAGTCTTTCATAGCCATAGGGTTGTACTTGTTCTTGGTTACAAAACACTTTGTTTGTTTGAAAACATTAGGAGATAAACATTTAACATTATCATCAAAACTTCAAACCCTTTAGGAAGCAAATAAAATTGACCAAATTCATGTGTTATTGCTTTCCCTTGGGATTTTATCCTTAGAGGTTTCTAAAGACTTGATTTACATCTCAATTTGCCTGCTAGAGTCAACAATAGGTAACTATTGCTTTGATTTCCTCAATTTCCACATGATACACTTTGTGGGATGAGAAGAAATTAAAACATTGGACATCTAGTTTGAAAAGCTAATCAAGAAGTGTTTGTGGTAAAACGAAGTCATTAAGCAAAGACTAAAGACAATTGAATCCCACACATGTGTTTCAAATGATTTCACACAAGATCAAGATCCAGAAACCAAAGGTAAAAGCTCTTAGTCCAAAAGATCACCAAAAGCATCTCTCAACACTATACGAATTCAGATGAAGACTACTTTTTAACTTTTATAGAAGAGCTTCAAGAAACAACCCAAATTTGTATGAGTTATTTTGTAAACAAAATCCAAATCTTTTTTGGGAATTTGCACACCTTGTCTAGAGAAAAGCATGTTCTTCAAAATCGAGGTCTAGTAAGCAAGTGTCTTTTTAGATAAACATAGGATCAAAATCAAACCTTCATCCATCTTTGAACATAAAACCAAAATCATCTCATCATCAACTCTTGAAAAATCTTAGAAAAATCCTCCATGTTAAACTTTGGGAAAATCATTTGAAACAAATAAAAAATCGTCTTGTTTGATTAGATGTGTGTAGATGCATCCTTCTCCACATATTTAGTCAAATTATCAAACCTTGTGAACAAGTTTATCCCTTGATAACATCCAACATCTTGGGGTTTAGGAGTTCATAATCCAAAATCAAAAACCCAATCAAAAAATCATCTTGTTTGGTTAGGTGTGTTTAGATGAATCCTTCTTCTCACACTCAGTCAAATTAGCATCTTGAGGACAAATTTACTCTAGGAAAACATCTAACCTCTTAGAGTTTATGAGTTACAAATCCAAATCAAATCAAATCTAATCCCAAATCAAACATCAAACATCAAATCTAGGTCCTAAAGTTTAACATCTCCTTCAAGATTTCTCAAGAGTTCTAATCATCCATCAAACATCCATCTTTCACATATTTCATCATCATACCTTTGATCCTTAAATCATCCTAAATTTTCTCTTTTGTACCTAAAATTTAGATCAATCCAAAGAATTAGAGATTTATCTCTTACATTCTTGAAAATTAATCCCTATTTTATGGTGAAAACTAGATCTCAACACAAGAAGGACATGGAGACCAACAAAGAAACATCTACTTCAAGTGACTTGAGTCAGACTGCTCCCGAAATGAATCCCATTGGGTCTGGCAGTGTCACGATTAACCTTCCTCCATTTTTGCAAGACCATCAAGAGGAAGGTCAATTGGAGGACCTTACTAATAATCCCTTTGGGATGTCACAAGAGGAAATCATCGAAATGGTCCAAAATCCTGAGAATCATAAAATTATCAACATCATGATGAGACTCAATCCCTCACTATACATGCTTGAATTAGAAAACCAAGGGGCTAAACTCCCTTCTGATTTTGATGTGAGCACTATTGTGGAACCATATTTTGGGGTCATGCCTCCAATCTCATCCACACTCCCCATTTCATCCACACCTCCATTCCAAAACCTCACTCAAAACATCCCACAAATTACATCATCTATTTCTCCAACTCAACCAATTGTTAACAAGGGAAACACATTTCTCAATGCATTGCAAACACACCCCCTTGTGAACAATCAAGATTTGGACGCAAACACCATCTTGGGGAAATCCATCCCACAAAATCCATCACATCCATATGTCCCCCTCACCTTTCACAATCCTAATGATCCATCATCATCATTTCGCGCAACACCCCAAACTTCTCTCCCCATAACCTCGCAAGGAGAGGGTGACTTATTTGGACCAGGGGGCATATTTGACCCTTCATCTTCATCATTTCCTCAAGGGAGTATGCCACTCACATTTCCACCACTTCCACCATTGCCATCAATATCCACACCACCTCTTGGTTTAGGGCTTCCCCCTCTACCAAACATCAATCAACAAAATCAAATCAACCCACCAAGCATCAATCAAAGCATCATACCAAATCCTCAAATATTGCTATCGATATTGCAACAACAGATGGAAACCATCCCGATAATGCAATACACCACCATCACATCATCAACCATCCCCCAAACATCTCAAAACATGGTCTCTCAAGGACCAAGCATATCAATCACACCATCCAACACTCAAATCCCAAACATCAATACGACGGTGCCTCTCATTACCACAACAAGCACTATTCCAAATCCACCTCCACCACCACCACCACAAATCTCAAATACATCAAGCCAATACAATATTGTGTTGCAAGCCACTCAGTAGGCTGCTTATCAGAAGGCACTTCAACAAATCCAAAATTGACAAGCTGCACAACTAGCTGCTCAGCAAGCCACCCAAGCTACTCAAGCCGCACAACAAGCGCTACAAGCACAACAAGCATAGCAGGCTGCACAAGCCCAAGCCTTATTGCAACAACAACAACAGCTCAAGCAGTGCAAGCCGCACAAGCTTCCCAACAAGCACAAGCCCAGGCTCAGGCACAAGTGCAAGCTCAAGCCCAATACCAAGCACAATAGGCACAAGCACAATATCTCGCACAGTAGTAAGTAGCCCAACAACAAGCATATCAACAAGTGTTAAAGCAATACCAAGAACAACAAGAAGCAACCCAATTAGCAGCCCAACAACAAGCATTGTTGGTACAACAACAACAATAGGACCAACAACAAGCATTGTTGGTACAACAACAATTGCAAGCATACATGGTGCAACAAAATGTGCAAACACCAACCAACCCGCCCATCCCACCGACAATTGAACCACCATAGAACATTTTCATCCCACCCCCTGATCCACAAAACGATGTCACAACACAAATCAAGTTGCTCTCGCAACAAGTGCTCGACCTTCAATTAACGTGAACCACAAAAGACACCCAACAACTTGTATCCTTATCCATTCAATAGAATTCTTGTAATGAAACCATTCCCAAAGGGATTTGAGATCCCCAAATTTTACAAATACCGTGGAATGGGAAACCCTGAAGATCACATCAGGGAGTTCTAGGTTCATTGCATGGAAGTCGCGTATGAGGATACTTATATGATGCAGTTGTTTCCTAGAAGTTTGGCTGGCCACGCCATGGAGTGGTTCTCTCACCTTCCTCCAGGCATCAAAAAATTCCAAGAAATAGTAGGCGCATTCATAAAAAATGATGCATTCAACATCGGTATGGATGTCAATCTAGATGAATTATCAGCTTTGAAACAAGGTAAGAACGAATCATTTGCTTCTTTCTTACAACGATGGTGATCCAAGGCCAATCGGAGCAAATGGGTCATACCAGAAGAATAACAAGTTTGCACTATCATATACAATCTTAATGGAGCCTTGGCATTTCATCTCAAAGTGCAAGGCATCACCACATATGACTAGTTGATCTCCAAGGTGCTCAATATCGAACGAGCCCTTATGACACAACCTAGAGGATCACCTACATATCCTGAACAAAAAAATAATCGCCCATCCACCAATTACAATGACAAACCTCGCACATGGGAAAAGAATAGAAATGTTACCAACGATGGTTTTGTTGATGCCAAAGTTATCATTAGTGCCCCTCGGAAAAACATGCCTGCACCCCAACAACAACCCCAAAACCACCATCAAAACAATCATCAAACTAACACAGTGACACAACAACTAAACAATCAAGCGATCAACAACGTTAACGATCAAAGGGGACCACCCTGGAGTGAAACAAGAACTCCCCCAAGTGGAAGTACACTGCTCTTGGGGAGCCACTCGAGGTCATCATGAAGAAATTAATAAACAAAAACCTTATCAAGGCTCCCACCTATGAGAATTACCAAGAACCAAATGTCAAACCACCCTAGTACAATGAAAATTAGCTATGTGACTTCCACAAAATCAAAGGGCACACCACTAATAGTTGCATGAGGTTGAAAAACCTAATCCAAGACCTCATTGATCAAAAAATCATAAATGTGGAGCAGCCAGCAGGAAATTAGAACCTCAAAATCTACACAAATCTGATGCTAACCATAACAACAAAGGGAACAATAACACTGATAAGGGGAAGGGTACCTTCAAGAGTGTGAATCATGTGTACGACCATGTCGTCGCATCCCTAAATGAATATTGTGCTACCATCACCATCAAAGGAGCCCATGCTAATTGTGGAGTCACCACAAGAGGTGGAAAAATCCCATTATAGGGTCATCTCAGCCAAATAGAGCATCCACGCCCAACCCAAGATCTGTTCCTAGCGGCTATAATGTCCTTGATTAGTTGAAAAGAACCCCAACACAAATCTCCATCATGGAGTTGCTAAAAATTTCATCCGCCCACAAGAAAATCCTTGAGAAAGCATTGGCTTCATCCACTGTCCCTGTGGATCTTGATGTGGAACAATTCCAAGCTATGATCAGAAACATCATCACTCTAAATCTCCTTATGTTCTCTGATCAAGATTTTCTTGCTCAAGCATCTCACAACTATGCACTCCATTTAGAGGTCCTAGTGCATAAAAATAAAGTCAAGCGATTCTTGGTGGATGGAGGTACAGGTTTGAACATTTGTTCCCTCAAGCTCATTAAGAACTTGAAAATCTCAGAGGATTCCATTGACAAAGGAAAAGGCATCACAATCAAGGTGTATGATGATCAAGAAAGAGTGTTCCAGGGCACAATTCAACTCCCTATTCAAGTAGGGCCAGCTATCATGGAAACCACCTGTCATGTCCTAGACCTCAACTTGCCTTATAACATTCTCCTAGGATGTTCATGGATCCATGCAATGCAAGTAGTACCATCAACCTTCCATCAATGTGTCAAATTTACATATGAAGGCCAAGATGTCACCATCCATGGAGATCTTGAACCATTCTCTTATTGTAAGAACCTAGAGGAAAAATACTACAAAATCCCTCAAGTGTCTAAAAATGATGAAGGCCCATCAACACCATACATTGATCTAGCCACTCTCACTTCCACTTATGTGATAGAGACACCCACCACTCCCACCATCCCTAGCATCTCTAATATCAAATTCATCATCTAGGACAATGGTTATAGAAACTATACAATTCCCAAAAATTCTTTTGTGGTAGGAGAGTTACCACAATCTCCCAGATCACGACCGCAATCAAATGAAGCCTCCGCATCTCAAACACCCATTGAAGGATATTCCAACTTTAGAAGTTGGGGAGACCTCGGTCGAGAAGTAATAGAGGAGGACCCATCCCATCTCCTATACCAAGACAATATACTGGAAGTCGATCTACCAATGGATGACAACAACAAAGGTTTGCAAATGATCCTCGCAATGGGCTATGACAAAAACCAAAAATTGGGGCAAAACGACAGCGAGCTTCTAATACCCATCATTCTAGAGACACGAATGAGAAATCTTGGCCTTGGATGTACCCCTCTAAGCATAACCATACGTGGTCAGAATCCCTCGGTGAAGAAGGTTAGAACTCCTCAGCAATTAGCAACCGAACTTCGCTTACCCTTATCTACAGGTCGAGTCATAGACAACTTCACATTTGACATAACTGACGTTTGTAGTAGTAGTGATGATGAAGATCCCATAACTAACGTACCTATGCTTTTTGAGGATACCACCCTTCTCATGATTAGCACCATATCCTATGAGTCTGAAAACCAAAACCATGAAATTCGTCTAGTCTACCCACAACTCATCGATTATGACCAACGAGGACCACCAATTCTGGACATATTCGAAAATGATGAGGCAAACTCAGAATTCATGGGACTGCGGGATAATATTCCATGTGGGGATCATAAAGAGGGATTTATCATTGAGTTGGATACATAGGAATACTATGGGGAAACGATTGAATCCCTCAGTCGCAAAAGCAAAAAACTGAGAATAATCTCTAGGTCCTTGAGTGAAAACCACACTGTGACACTCTCCAACCCAAAAATAGTAAAAAGAAAGGACACATCCAATAGTGAAAACTTCTTTGAGGCACTCGAGGATGGGGGATTCAATCTTCCTCTCAAATCTCTCCATCAGGAAAAATTAGCGGTCCTAGCCGAAAAGTGCAACCTAGTCAACTTGGGAACAAAAGAGACACCACACATCATATTCTATGCAGAGTCATTATTGTCAGAAGAACAAGAGCTCCTAGCTTCCTTTTTGAGAGAATGTAAAGTCAACTTTGCATGGAAATATACCGACATTCCCGGGCTTGATCCAGAGATTGTGGTCCATCACCTAGCAGTCTACTCCGAAGTAAAGCCTGTTAGACAAAAACTAAGGAAAATGCATCCTCAGATTACTTTATTGGTCAAGATGGAATTGAAGAAACTACTTGACGTAGGATTCATACAACCAATAGACTATCCAGAATGGGTGTCAAATCTAGTTCCTATTTCAAAACCTAATGGAGGCATTCAAATCTTCACAAATTTTAGAGATCTAAACAAAGCATGTCCAAAAGATGATTTCCCATTGCCTAACATTGAAATGATAGTAGACATGATGGAAAGACATGAAATGCTTTCTCTAATGGATGATTTCTCTGGGTACAACCAAATAATAATTGCCAAAGAAGACCAACACAAAACGGCCTTCACTTGTCCATGGGGGACCTACTGCTGGAACATGATGCCATTTGGCTTGAAGAGCACTAGAGCCACCTACCAAAGATCCATGACGTTAATCTTCCATGACATGATCCACAAGACTGTCGAAGATTATGTTGATGACATACTAGTAAAATCTAGAAGGAGAAGAGATCACATAGCCACTTTGAGTGCTATTTTCAATAGGCTAGAGGAGTACAAGGTCCGTCTAAATCCAAAGAAGTGTGTCTTCGGCATACAATCCATAAATCTATTGGGCTACATAGTGTCAATGAGGGGTATTGAAATAGATCCTGCAAAGGTAAAAGCAATCCTTGAGATGGAAGCACGCAAAACATTGAAACAGTTAAGAGGCCTCTAAGGTAGGCTTTAGTCCATCCGCAAATTCATAGCACAATTGGCAGATAAACAAAACCCATATTCTCACCTACTTCACAAGGGAGTAGCGTACAAATGGGATGACAAGTGTGAGGAAGCCTTCAACAAAATCAAAGAATATCTACTCACACCACCAGTCCTCGTGCCTCCAATCCCAAGAAAGCCACTAATTCTCTATGTGTCAGCAACAACAACAGCCCTTGGTGCTCTTCTAGCTTAGCACAATGAAAATGGGACAGAAAGGGCCATCTATTACATCAGCTGCACAATGGTTGAGCATGAGTTAAACTACTCATTCATCGAAAAAGCATGTCTAGCAATAGTGTTTGCTTCACAAAAATTCAAACATTCCATGTTGGCACACAAAATCAAACTCATCACCAAAATTGACCCCCTTAAGTACTTACTATCAAAGGAAATGCTCACAAAAAGGTTGGCCAAGTGGGTCATGATTCTATATGAATACGACATTGAGTATGTGGAACGAAAAGAAATCAAAGGTCAGGTAATCGCAAATCAGCTTGCAGAAGCACCCATGTATTCAGAGAATCCACTCATATCAGAGTTTCCAGATGAATCCATATTCAATCTTAGCATAGCCAACCATTGGAAACTCTACTTTGATGATTCCTACACGCAGCATGGATCAAGAGCTGGTGTCTTCTTCATCACCCCACAGGGGGACTGTATACCTAGATCCTACAAATTGGCATTCCCCTACACTAATAACATTGCATAATACGAGGCTTTAACCATAAGTCTCAGAATAGCGGTGCAGTGGCACATCATGGCCCTCAGAGTATATGGAGACTCCCAACTGATAATAAATCAAGTGAATGGCGAATACCAGACTAAGGATGATAAACTGACTCCATACAAAAAGTTGGTAGAGAGCCTCAAAGAATCATTCATTGATATCACATTTGAGCAAATTCCCAGAGCAAACAACAGAACAACAGACGTCATGGCAACGATTGGATCCCTATTGGACATCCCTCACAACATCCCGAGACTTGAATTCTTAGTAGAACAGCTTCTTGTGCCTGCATTCGAGGTACGAGAGTCAAAATTTGTGTGTGAAATCGTTGGTCCTGATGATCCCTGGTACCATGACATTTACACCTACCTGCGAATAGGTTTCCTACCTGCTGACTTACCCTCAAGCCTAAAAAGAACCTTTGTCAAGAAAGCATCCCGGTTTGTCATCCTAGGAAACACCCTTTACCATAGGAGCATAGAAGGAACCTTATTACACTGCCTAAATGCTAAGGAGGCATTGACTGCCTTATCTTAGGTGCATAATGGTATTTGTGGTTCACACTCAAGTGGAATGACCTTAGCCAAAAAATTGTTGAGGATGGGATATTATTGACCTACAATGGAGAGAGAAGCACATGACTACGTCAAAAGGTGCCTACAATGTCACCAGCATGGGGACCTCATCCATACTCTAGCTCAAGAACTTCATCCCATCATAACACCTTGGCCCTTTTCATAGTGGGGGCTCAATCTCATTGGAAAGATAACCACCACCTCATCTAATGGCCACAAGTTCATCATAACCGCCATTGAGTACTTTACCAAGTGGGTGGAAGCCATCCCCATGACATACATAACTGGAAAGTAGATATTAAATTTCATCCTGAACTACTTAATATGTCGATACGGTGTTCCCCAAGCTACTATCTCAGATAATGGGACACCTTTCAAGAATCAAGATGTTCATGATCTATGTGAAAAATTCAAAATCCAACATCGCTTTCCCACTCCGTATTATCCCCAAGGCAATGGCCAAGCAAAAGCTACCAACAAAACCATTCCAAAAATTCTCAAAAAGACAATCAATGACGTAGGTCGTGACTGGCATCTATAGCTAAATCTTGCCCTTTGGGCCTATCAAACCAGCATCCACACACCAACAGGTTCCACCCCCTTCTCCCTAGTCTACAGATCAAAGGTCATATTACCCATTGAGATCGAGCTCCCGTCACTGAGAATATCACCGCAAAACCTTATCATGGATGAAGAATATCAAGTATCAAGATTGAATGAGCTGGAGCTACTAGATGAGCCGCATATGGACGCTTTAAATCATTTGCAAGTCTATCAGAATAGACTCAAGTGGAGCTATAACAAGAAGATCAGAAGCAGAACCTTCCAGGTCAGAGAACTTGTGCTAAAAGAGAATCAGAAGAATGTCCCTAATCTAGACATCAAAGGAAAATTCTAACCTAACTGGTTAGGAAAATTTGTCATTACAACAAATTGCAAGTCAGGGGCATATTAGTTATCAACACTCGAAGGCGAGCCTCTGTAGGAGCCCATGAACAACTCCCATCTTAAAAAAATTTATGCCTAAATCTTGCAAGGTATAGAACCAAAAAATAAAATGAAAAAATAGTTACCCTAATGAAAACCTGGAAAAAATGTGTCTTGGTGACAACAAAAAAATCAAAAAATCAAAAAAATAATTAAAAAAAAAAGTAAAGAGAAAAATCGTCCTCTAGTGAAAACCACTTCGGTGGTGCTTTGGGCAAGTACCTTGGTGAAAACTTGGCAAATAGGCACCTTGTGTAAATAAGAACTTTCCATCCACCAAGATCTTCACGACTTGTTCTACATCATCTCTCCATCAAGCTTCCATCATCCATCACATTCCATATCTCCATCCATCATCCACCTGCATTTGCATCATAGCTTGGTCCTATGTTTGTGTCATGACCCCTCCTAGTACTACTTGGCCCATTCTTAAGGTCAGTTTGTCCTGCCTTTATCGGGGTAGTCTATTACATCATGTTGGGGGCATGTTCTCATCGAATTGGATTTGTGTATATTCTTGAAGTCCCTAAATCAAAAATATTCAAAAACATTAGAAAATAAAAAAAACCAAAAACATTAGAAAAAACACAAAAATCCCAAAACATTCGAAACATATCAAAATCCAAAAATAGGTCAAAAAGTCATTCAAAAAGTCAAAAAAATAGAGTCATCTTGTTGAACTACGGGTCTCTAAGCCTTGAACATAGGCAATTGATCTTTGATCATCCCTCGAGACACTTAGGTCAGTCCTTTAGGAGTCTGTCATAATAAACTGGCAATCCATTTGTTCATATCTCATCAATAATCAAGTTTGTGTCAGTCGAACTACATGGTCTCTGTATGTATAACGTAGGCAACACTAATCTTTTGATCAGCCCTCGAGGCCCCTAGGATAGGTCTTTAGGATAGTCTCTTGGTCAAAATCTCAGAAAACCCCAAAACATTTGAAAAATCAAAAATCAAAACATTTGCAAAATCTTGAAAAATACCAAAAATAGCCTCAAAACATTTCAAAAAGATCAAAAAAAAATTCAAAAAATCCATCCATCCCCATCTCGCTTTCAACCGTAATAAACATCACTCACAATAAATCAATCATCATCCCCGACCTTTGGTAAAACAATCGGAAACAAGTCTAGCAGTTCAAAAAGTGAAAACTCAAACGTCAAAGTCTCAAGTCTAGGTCAGTACATAAACAAGTTGGTCAACGCTTCATATCAATAGCCTATCATCCAATTAGTCCTATATCAAATCATTTGATATCGTCATGTCCTAGGATGCATCCTTCTGACAATGGACATCAACATCAGGAATCATTGTAGTTTAGTCCTGACTAGCGGTATTAAAGAACATTAGCTTGTTTGTTTACTTTATCTTTGTCTTTTGGCTTATCTTATTGAGCTCATTCCAATGACCTCTCGATGATGTCCAAACAAAAGGATTTAGAGAGATAGGAATGGGGAAACGATCATTATCTTTTTATCTGATGTACTTGTTGGATATTCTTGTAATATAACCTTGGTCATACATGCTTTGTTTGGTTTGTAGGGAGGGTGTTTTAGGTTCCTTGTTGACCACGTAGGAAGACTTGCTTTTCTATGTTTTGGTCTGAGATATTTGAAATATCTAAACTATATTTTGAATAAGGTTTTGTATGTCAAGTGTGAACAGGAGTACTCCTATCTGATTGTCAAGTCAAAGTCCATCACACTAGGTGCAACGCCATCCTAGTTCTTTATACCTTGATGCATCATGCTTATGTGTGTTATCAAACATAAGGTAAGTGGCCCTTTTAAAATCCCAATTCCTAATAAGAAAATCATCCATCTCTCATCATTGTCTCTAATAAAGTTGACGTGTTGAACCCTCTTGTCATCATCTCATTTCTTCTTTTTTCCTTTCCACGCTAACATCGTGTCATGATCAGGTAATCATCATCACCAATGCATCCATCTTGCATCCACAAACCATCAGCATACTGCACATCATATCATATCATATTGATCATCATCATAATATAGATATGTTAGTCTAAGAATCTCATAAACCATACATTTGCATATAAAACATCCATTGCATAATCATATAGGCATCATCACATCATATCATCATTTAAGTTATTTAGGATAATATAGATTAGTTATTCTAAGCCTCTTAAAACCATCTCATTTGCATCATCATCATAACCATCCATACATCCATCTTGAACCTCTTTATCGTGAGATCGACCCTCAAATCGAATCTTTTCGCTCGATCTCTCAAGGGGACAATGTACCAGTATACTTCTTTCTGTTGGGGCATCCGAAAAAATCAGAAATTTTTGAATTTTGATTGCGACAAGTTTATTCTTTGAACCAACACAACAAGTACATTGCTTCAAAGAGGGTAAAAAATGTAGACATGCAAAATTAACATCATGCATTTCTCATATTTAATTAAATCATATTCGCCCATCAATTAAATAAATCAAGTTTATTTGATTGATCTCCTAAGGTTATCAATTAAATAAATCACTTTATTTAATTATCTCCTAAAGTTTCTTCATTTAATTAAATCAAATGTATTTAATTAAATGGCTAATACATCAATTTCCTCCCTTTGATTTAAATAAATCCAAGTATCTAAGTCAAAAGTCAAAATCACCTAACCTCCTCTTATTTAATCAAATCATGATTAAATCTAATCTTAATCCATGTCACATCCTCTAGCTTTTCCCATTTGCACAAATAAATCAATTTAATTAATTTAGTAAATCTTCATTTTCTCTCAACAAGGCATAAAAGTGGAATATTCCTCCCTTTCAAATCTCCCTCCAAATGGGATGAGTCCTTCCAACAAGGCATTTATTTCATCTTACAAGTCCTTTTGCATTGAGCCAAGTGGCCATAACTCCATTTGACTCTCCCTCCACCTTGTCATTTCACTAATTTCAAATTTCAACTAATTGCATTTATGGGCACATTCATCAAAACATGCACATCCTTGGCCCAGTCACATGATGAAAAGTGGCTTCTTTCTATTGGTTGGGTTTTTATCCCACATTCATCCCTTTTTCCTCTTCTCTCATCAAACTCTTCTATAAATAGAGAGATTATCCTTCGTTCTTATCATCCACAATCTAGAGCAAAGTTACTCTCTTCACATTGAGAGCTAATTTTATCCACTTCATTGTCATCGCATAACAATCATCATCATTTGAGCTTGTCAAGGGTTGAGAAAGGGCCACTTTTCATATCAAAGTGGCACCAATCCACTATGGAATAGGTATACATTGTGCTTCTTTTATGCTTTCAATTAGTTTGTTTTGTTATTTTGTTTATGAGGCATGATGTATTATTTCATAGGATCATTTGTAGGTTTGCATAGTTAAAAATAACCCATGCTAATGAGTGTTGGAGTATAGGTTGTTTGCAGATTTATGGTGCTCACAAGATGTACCGTGAGGCGATACAGGAGGCTCAATATTACAGAGTCCACTATCATCAGGCAATGCCCTGAGCAGCCCGAGCACTAGAGTTTTCATAGTAGACAGGGCAGAGATAGGACCCACTGCGTGAGGGGAGAAGCCATTAGGGCTAGCCTCACACTTGATCAAAGACAACATTCTTTTTGAGATCCACGAGCTCCATTTTTTATAGCCCCATGGGCGATTGTATTATATTGATTGATATACACACTTGATCCTAATTTTGCACCATGAAAGTTGTATTATTATTTTGATGATATATGAGATGATATGAGATGGTTCGATCTGATGTATGATGTGTTCTATTTTATTTATGCATGATGGATGGATGTATTTAATTTCATATATGTGATGTTCTATATGTGATGCGATGACTCTATCTTATGTGATGCATGTATGATTTTTATTCTATGTGATGCAATGTGATGTATGTTTCTATATGATGTTATGATGTGATGCAGTGATTATGCAGATGTTTATGGATGGATGTATTTCTTTTTTCATATCTTTTCCATGCACTTTTTATGATGATGATATATGGATGATATGGATACAAACGTTATGACATGTGAATGATTTAAAATGCTTAGACTAACAGATCTATATTGTGCACCTGATGTATGATGATAATGTAAGAGATGTGATGACATTTTCTTTTTCTTTTTCAATGTCTTTTCTCATGTACGATATGGTGATGCATTTATGGATGACATGATGTTTTTCGTAATGATTCCTATGTGATGATGCATTTAATGATGACTATATGATGCAAATGGATGATATGATATATATGATGATACCTATGTGATGATGCATTTGATGATATTATGATGTATATGTGATTATGCAATGGATGTTTTGATGATGCATATGATATGAGTTAATAATGCCTATGTGATGATTCTTTTAAGTTTATGTAATGAATGCAAAAGTATAGTTCATGAGATACTTAGAATAACCAATCTATATTATGCAATGATAAAATGCAATGCATGTGAGATGATCAATGTTTCCTATATGTCATGATATGATATGCATTATGTTGATGGTTTGTGGATGCAGGATGGATGCATTAGCGATGATTTGTGATTAACTATCATGGTACCATGTTAGCATGGAGAGGAGCAAGAAGAAAAAAAAAAAAAAGAGAATCCAACAAGTCAACTTTATTAGAGATGATGATGATGATTTGCTTACCAGGAATTGGGACTTTAAAAGGGACATTTACCTTATGTTTGATAATACACATAGGCACGATGCATCAAGGTATAAAGAACCAGGATGGTGTTGTGCCTAGTGTGATGGACTTTGACTCGACAATCAGAGAGGAGTACTCCCATTCAGACCTGACATACAAAACCTCATTTAAAATGTAGTTTAGATATTTCAAATATCTCAGACTAAAACATATAAAGGAAAGCCTTCCTATGTGGTCAACAAGACACCTAAAACATCCTCCCTACACCCAAACAAAACACTCATGATCAAGGTTATATTACAAAAAAATCCAACAAGCATAGCAGATAAAAAGATAATGATCATTGCCCCATTCCTTTCTCTCTAAATCCCTTTGTTTGGACATCATTGAGAGGTCATTAGAATGAGCACAATAAGATAATCCAAAAGATAAAGATAAAGTAAACAAGCAAGCTAATGTTCTTCATACCGCTAACCAAGACTAAACTACAGTGATGTCTGATGTTGATGTCCATTGTAGGAAGGATGCATCCTAGGACATGATGTTATCAGATGATGATGAGATTGAATAGATGATAGGCTATTAATATCAAGAGTCGACCAACTTGTTTACCTACTGACCTAGACTTGAGACCTTGACACTTGAGTCTTCACTTGTAACCTGCTAGACTTGCTTCTGACTGTTTCACCAAATGTTGAGGATGATGATTGATTTATTATGAGTGATGTTTATTACGGGTGAGAGAAAGATAGGGATAGATGGATTTTTTCAAAATATTTGGATGTTTTTGGTGTTTTGAAATGTTTTGAGGCTATTTTTGGTATTTTCGAGATTTTACAAATGTTTTAATTTTCAAATTTTCCAATTTTTTGGTGTTTTCTGAGATTTTGACCAAGAGACTAACCTAAAGACCTATCTTAGGGGCCTCAAAGGCTGATCAACAAATTAGTCTTGCCTATGTTATATATGCAAAGATCACGTAGTTCGACTAAAATAGACTCGATTATTTGATGAGATATGAACAAATGGATTGTCAGTTTATTATGATAGAATCCTAAAGGACTAACCTAAGTGTCTCAGGGGATGATCAAAGAGCAACCTTGCCTACGTTCAAAGCTCAGAGACCCGTAGTTTGACAAGACGACTCTATTTTTTGACTTTTTGACCGACCTTTGGACCTATTTTGGGATTTTTGATGTGTTTTAAATATTTTTGGATTTTTTTAATATTTTTTTTAATGTTTTTGGATTTTTTTGTTTTAGGGAAGACTTCAAGAATATAAATGAATTCAATCCAATGAGAACATGCCCCCAATGCAATGCAATAGACTACTCTGATATAGGCAGGACAAACAAACCTTGAGAATGGCCCAAGTAGTACTAGGAGGGATCATGACAGGAACACAGGACCAGGCTATGATGCAGACGCGAATGGAGGATAGATGGAGATATAGAATGCGATGGATGATGGAAACATGATGGATGAATGATACAGAACAAGCTGTGAGGATCTTGGTGGATGGAAAGTGCTTATTTATACAAGGCGTATATTTGCCAGGTTTTTACCAAGGTACTTGCCCAAAGCACCACCAAGGTGGTTTTCACTAGAGGATGATTTTTCTCTTTACTATTTTTAATCCTTTTTCTATTTTATTTTTATTTTTGTATTTTTTTAATTTATTTTTGTCACCAAGATGCCTGTTTGCCAGGTTTTCATTAGGGTGACCATTTTTTCATGACATTTTCTCATTTTTTTGTATTTTATGGTTTTACACCCTACAAGATTAGGCATAAAACTTTTTGAGATGGGAGTTATTCATGGGCTCCTGTAGAGGTTCCCCTTTAGGTGTTGACAATTGATATTCCCCTGACTTATAGCTTGTTGTGATGATGAAGGGTCCCAACTAATTGGGTTCAAACTTTCCCTTGCTGTCTGGATTTGGAACATTCTTCTAATTCTCCTTGAGCACAAGTTCCCCAACTTGGAAGGTTTGACTCCTGATCTTCTTGTTATAACTTCGCTTGAGTCGGTGCAAATGGTTTAAGTCATCCATACGCCACTAATCTAGTAATTCTAGCTCATTTAATCTTGACACCCGATATTCTTCATCCATGATGAGGTTCTACAGTGATATTCTTAGTGACAAGAGCTCGGTCTCAATAGGGAGTATGGCTTTTGATCCATAGACCAGGGAGAATGGGGTGACACTTGTTGGTGTGTAGATGCTTGTTCGATAGGTCCATAGGGCGAGATTCAGTTGGAGATGCCAATCATGACCAACTTCATTGACCTTTTTCTTGAGGATTTTTAGAATGGTCTTATTTGTAACCTCAGCTTGGTCGTTTCCTTGGGGGTAGTATGGGGTGGAAAAGCAATGTTGGATTTTAAACTTGTGGCATAGGTCATGAACATCCTGATTCTTGAAAGGTGTCTCGTTATATGAGATAATGGCTTGAGGGACACCGTAGTGGAAAATTAAGTAGTTCAAGATGAACTTGGATATCTATTTTTCTGTGATATAGGTCATGGGAATGGCTTCTACCCACTTTGTGAAGTATTAAGTGGCAGTGATGATGAACTTATGTCCACTGGATGAGGTGGGGGTGATTTTTCCAACGAGATCGAGCCCCCACTGTGAAAAGGGCCAAGGTGTAACAATCGAGTGGAGCTCTTGAGCTGGTGCATGAATGAAATCCCCATGTTGCTGACATTGTAGACACCTCCTGACATAGTCATGTGCTTATCTTTCCATTGTAGGCCAATAGTACCCTTTCCTTAGCAGTTTCATGGCCAAGGTCATACTGCTCAAATGTGAACCACATATGTCGTTATGTACCTCGATTAAGGCAATCAATGCCTCCTCAACATTTAAGCAACATAACAAGGTTTCTTCAATGCTTCTACAGTAAAAGGAATCTCCTAGGATGACAAAACAAGATGCCTTTTTGACAAATTCTCTTTTGAGGTTTGGGGTTATGTTGGTGGGGAGGACTCCTATTCTCAACTAAGTGTATATATCATGGTACCAGGGATCACCGGGACCAATGATTTCACACACAAATTTGGACTCTGGTACCTCAAATGCGGGCATGAGAAGATTCTTTACAAGGAATTCTTGCTTTGCAACGTTGCATGGGACATATAGGAGTGATTTGATTGTAGCCATTGCATCTATCACTATGTTGTTTGCTCTTGGTAGTTGCTCGAATGTGATATCAATGAAGGACTCCTTGAGGCTTTCCACCAATTTCTTGTATGGAGTTAGCTTGTCTTCCTTTGTTTGATACTGATTATTGACCTGGTTGATTATGAGCTGTGAATCTCTGTAGACCTTAAGTGCCATTATCTGCCATTGTACGACAATTCTCAACCCTATGACAAGAGCCTCATATTTTGCGATGTTATTTGTGCAAGGGAATGACAGCTTGTATGATTTTGGTATACAATCCCCTTGTGGGGTGATGAAGAAGATCCTTGCTCTTGACCCATGTTGCGTGTAGGGTCAATCAAAGTACATTTTCCAATGATCCACTACACTTAGGTTGAAGATTGATTCGTTGGGGAATTCTGAGACAAGTGGATTTTCTGAGTATATCGGTGCCTCTGCCAGCTGATCTATGATTGCTTGTCCTTTAATGGCCTTGTGTTCCATGTACTCAATGTCATGCTCTATCAATATCATAACCCACTTAGTTGTCTACCCTGTAAGAGTTGTTTTAGAAAGTAGGTATTTGAGCTGGTCTATCTTTGCAATGAGCTATATTTGATGGGCTAGCATGTAATGTCTAAACTTTTGTGCTAAAAATACAACTGCTAGACAAGATTTCTCAATGGATGTATAGTTCAGCTCATGGCCCACCATAGTTCTGCTGATATAATAGATAGCTCTCTCTTTTCCATTTTCATCATGGTGTGCCAAGAGAGCACTGAGAGCTACTATTGTTGCTTATATGTATAAAATTAAAGGTTTTCCTAGAATTGGCGACATGAGGATAGGTGGCATAAGTAATCCTTGATTTAGTTGAAGGCCTAATCACACTTCTCATCCCACTTGTACGCTACCCCCTTGTGGAGTAGATGGGAGTAGGGGAAAACCTTGTCTTCTAGTTGTGCTATGAATAAGCAAATGGATTGGAATCTTCCTTGTAGGCCTCTTATTTCAATGTTTTCGGTGCCTCCATTTCGACGATTTCCTTAACCTTAGTAGGATCTATCTCAATCCCTCTCATAGACATGATATACCCGAGGAGTTTTCCTTACTAGACCTTGAAGACACACTTCTTTGGATTGAGTTTGACTTTGTATTCTTCTAACCTATCAAAGATGGAGCCCAATGTTGCTATGTGATCTCACATTTTCTTAGATTTGGCCAATATATTATCCACATAATCCTCCATAGTTTTTTGGATCATGTCATGAAAGATTAGTGTCATGGCCCTCTGATAGGTAGCCCCCACATTTTTCAACCCAAATGGCATCATATTCCAGCAATATGTCCCCCATGGGTAGGTGAAGGTCATTATATGTTGGTCATCTTTTGCTATCATGATCTAGTTGTAGCCTAAGAATCCATCCATCAAAGATAGCATCTCATGCCCTGCTGTCATATCTACAATCATATCAATGTTTGGTAGTGGAAAGTCATCCTTGGAACATGCCTTGTTTAGATCTTTGAAGTCCATGCAGATACAGATGCCCCTAGTGGGTTTTGAAATAGGTACAAGGTTTGAGATCCATTTTGGATAATCCATCATCCGTATGAATCTTGCATCTAGGATCTTCTGCAATTCCATTTTGACCAACAATTGAATCTGGGGATGCATCTTTCTAAGCTTTTGTCTCACTAGCTTTGCTTTGGGGTATATAGCTAGGTGATGAACCACAACCTCTGGATCAAGCCTAGGCATGTTGGCATAGGTCCATGCAAAGTTTTTCTTTCTTTCTTTTAGTAGTCCAACTAGAAGTTCCTATTCTTCTATGAGAAGTGACTCTGCATAGAATGTTATGTGTGGTAGTTCCTTTGTTCCTAGGTTGACTACTGACTTCTCTTGATGAATTGCACTAAGAGGAAGATTGAATCCTTCATCCTCTGGTGCCTCATAGAGGTTTTCACCATTGGATATGTCCTTTATTTTTACTATTTTTGGGTCAAAGAGTGCCATAGTGTGGTTTTCACTCAAAGACCTAGAGATTATTCTCAGATTTTCACTTTTGTGACTGAAGGATTCAATCGTTTCCTCGTAATAGGCTTGTGTGTCCATTATGATATCAAACCCGACCTTGTGACCTCCATATGGTATCGTATCCTGTAATCCCATGAATTTTGAGAGTGCCTCATCATTTTCAAATGTGTCCAAAGTCGGTGGTCCTTGTTGGTTGTAATCGATGAGTTGGGGGTAGACTAGGTTTATTTCATGGGTTTGATGGTCGTTGGTCTCAAAAGACAAGTTACTAATCATGAGTAGGGAGGAATCTTCAAAAAGAATAGGCAAGCTAGTTATGGGATCCTCATCACTACTACACACATTAGTTATGTCAAAGGTAAAGTTGTCTATGACTCAACCTGTGGATACTTGTAATTGAAGGGCATATGCAGATAGCTGAGGAGGAGTTTTTACCTTATTAACTGATGTTGATTTTCCAAGTATGGTCACCTTTAGAGGGGTACATTCAAGACCAAGATTTCTTATACACTTCTCGGTGATAAGGGGTTCAAACAGGTCGTTGTCATCTTGCCTGAGTTTCTTGTTTTTGTCATAGCCCATATTGAGCATCATTTGTAGACCTTTGCTACTCTCATCCATTAGAAGGTCAGGCACGGGCCTTTCATCTTGATATAAGAAACTGGATATATCTCTTTCATCTACTATTTCCCGACTTAGATCTCCCTAAGATTTGAATCTAGAGGGGTTTGATTTGAAGGTATGGGATGATGTTTCAGCTAGTTGGGGTTGCCCGTGAGTCTTAGGAGATTGAAGTAACTCCCCTATGACAAACACACTTTTCTTCATTCTATAATCCCCACACCCATTGTCTTGGATGATGACTTTGATTTCAGATATATCAGGGATGGTGGGTGTCTTTGTCTCAGAAGTTTTGGTTTGTCTTTGTCTCATAAGTGGAGGCTAGTGTAGTTGGGTTTATATATGGAGTTGTGGGGCCTTCATCATTCTTTGGGACTTGGGGGAGTTTATAGTATTTTTATTCTAGGCTCTTGTAGTAGGAAAAGGGTTTGGGATCACCATAAACGGTGACCTCTTGATTTTGATATGGGAATTTGACGCACTGATGGAAAGTTGATGCGACTGCTTGCATCCCATGGATTCACGAATGCCCCAGAAGGATATTATAAGGTAAATCAAGGTCAAGGACCTGGCATGTGGTTTCCATAATGGTTTGCCCTACTTGAATAGGGAGTTGAATAGTGCCCTGAGACACTCTTTCCTAATCATCATATGCTCTAATTGTGATGCCCTTACCATTTTCAATGACATCCTCTAAGAATCCTAGATTCTTTATTAGTTTGAGGGAACATATGTTTAGACCTGCACCCTCATCCACCAAGACCCTTTTGACTTTGTTTTTATGAACCAGGACTTCAAGGTGGAGTGTGCGATTATGAGATGGTTGGGCAGGGAAGTCCTGATCTGAGAACGTTAGGAGACTTGGGGTGGTGATATTTCTGACCATAGCTTGGAACTGGTCAACATCTAGATCCATGAAGATGGTGGACAAAGCCAATGCTTCCTCTAGGATTTTTCTATGTGCGGGTGATATCTTCAGCAACTCCATGATGGAGATCTGAGCGGGGGTTCTTTTCAATTGGTCTACGACATTGTAGCCATTGGGAATGGATTTTGGATTGGAGGTGGATGCCCTAGGTGGCTGTGATGGTCCAACAATGGTGAATTTGTCGCCGTGTGTGGTGACTCCACAATCAGCTTTGGATCCTATGATGCTAACAACAGTGACCATTTCATCTATGGATGCGACAACATGATCATACACATGGTTTACATTGGCATACTTGATCTCTCCCCGGTTGTTCCCTTGGTTATGATCCGACATCGGATTCGTCTATATTTTTAGGTCTTGATTTCTAGTTGGTTGTTCAACATTTATGACCTTGTCATCGATGAGGTCTTGGATTAGATTTTTCAACCTCATGTAGTTGGTTATTGTGTGCCTCTTGATTTTGTGAAAATCACAAAGGTGGTTTTCATTGTACCATGGTGGTTTCACTTGGGGTTCTTGATAGTTCTCATAAGTGTGAATTTTGATGAGATTTTTGTTTATCAATTTCTTCATGACCAATTCAATGGATTCCCCAAGGGTTGTGTACTTTCGCTTGGGGGATTTTTGTTTTGTGGGGGTGGTCCCCCTTAGTTGTTCAGATTGTTGATTTGATTGTTTGGTGGTTGTTGTGATACTGCGTTAGCTTGCGTGTTATTTTGATTATTGTTTTGCAGTTATTGGTATGTCTGGGTGCTTTGTTTTGGAGCATTGATTATGACCTTGGCATCCACCACACCATCATTGGTGACATTCCTATTCTTTGCCCATGTGTGAGGTTTTTCATTGTAGCTGGTGAATTGGCGGTTGTCTTGAGGTTCTGGATAGGTGGGTGTCCCCCCTTGTGCAAAAAGGGCTCATTCGATGTTGAGCGCCTTGGGGATCAAATGGTCGTACGTGGTGATACATTGCATCTTGAGATGGAATTATAAGGTTTTCTCAAGGTTAGCAATGATGGTGCAAACTTGTTGTTCTTCCGGCATGGCCCATTTTCTCTTGTTGGCCTTGGAACACCATCGTTGTAAGAAGGAAGTGAATGATTCCCCCTTGGCTTGTTTAAGGGTAGATAGTTTCTCTAGACTGACATCCATACCAATATTGAATGCATAATTTTTTATGAATACGTCTATAATCTCTTGGAACTTTTTGATGCCAGGAGGAAGGCGAGAGAACCACTCCATGGCAAGACTAGCCAAACTTTGAGAAAATAGTCGCATCAGATATGTATCATCATATGCAATCTCCATGCAATGTACTTGGAATTCTCTGATGTGATCTTTAGGGTTTCCCATCCCACGATATTTATCAAATTTAGGGATTTCAAACCCCTTTTAGGAATGGTACCATTGCAAGGCTCTTGTCGAATGGGTAGGGACACAAGTTACTTGGTGTCTTTGTGACATCATTTTACAGATCGAGGGGTGGAGTGAATGTGTTTTGAAGTGGTAGATTTATTCGAGTGATGGGTGGAGTGTTATGTATGTTGGTGGTAGTTTGTTGCAAGCTCTATTGCACAATCAAGGCTTGTTGATATGCCTGCATTTGTTGTTGGTCTTGTTGTTGTTGTTGTGCCAACAATGCTTGTTATTGGTCTTGTTGTTGCTATGCTAACAATGTTTATTGTTGGTCTTGTTGTTTTTGTGCCAACAAGGCTTATTGTTGGGCTAGTAATGTTGCTTCTTGTTACACTTGGTATTGTTGTAGGGCTTGCTGATATGCTTGTTGTTGGACTGCTTGCAATTGTGCCTGATATTGAGCTTGTGCTTGCGTTTGCTAAGCTTGGTATTGAGCTTGTTCCCGAGCTTGAGCTTGTGCCTATTGGGCAGCTTGTGTAGCTTGAGCAACTTGGGTGGCTTGTGCAACTTGGGCAGCTTGTTTTTGTTGTAATAAGGCTTGGGATTGAACATCTTATTGCGCTTGTTGTGCTTTTTGTGCTTGTTGTACAACTTGAGTTGCTTGCACTTGTTGAGCAACTTGTTGTGTAGCTTGTGTGTTTTGTGCTTGTTAAGCTTGAAATTGTTGATAAGCTTGTTGTGTTGCTTGCAACGTGATGCTATATTGATTGGCCACATTTAGTCTTGGTGGTGGTGGTGGTGGTAGATTTGGAATGGTGTTTGTTGTTGTGATGAGAGGTACCATTGTATTGATGGTGGGGATTTGTGTGGTAGATGGTGCAATTGATGTGCTTGGTCCTTAGGAGACTACGCTTATGGATGGTGTCATGATTGCTTGTGTTGTTTGGATGGTTTCCATCTGTTGTTGCAATATCGATGGAAAAATTGGAGGATTTGGTATGATGTTTTGATTGATGATCGGGGGGTTGTTCTAATTTCGTCGATTGAGTGGTGGTAAAGGAGGTAGCCCTAAACTGAGGGGTGGTGTGGATGTTAATAGAAAAGGTGGTAGTGGTGGAAAAGTGAGTGGTGTACTCCCTTGAGGAAATGATGATGATGGGGGATCAAAGATGTCCCCTGGTCTAAATAGCCCACCTTCTCCTTGCGAAGTCATAGGGAGAGAGGTTTGTGCGTTGAGAGGATATGTCAGTGTTGCGTGAAAAGATGACGATGGGTCATTGGCATCCTGAAAGGTAAGAGAAACATATGGGTGTGGTGGATTTAATGGGACAGATTGACCCAAGATGGTGCTCACATCCAAATCTTGGTTGTTCACAAGGGGGTGTGTTTGTAGTGAATAAAGCAATGAGCTCCCCTTGTTGACAATTGGTTGAATTGGAGCAATGGATGATGTGATTTGGGGGATGCTTTGAAATGGAGGTGTGGATGAAATTGGTGGCATAATCCCAAGAGGCTTCTCCACAATAGTGCTTACATCAAAATCAAAAGGGAGTTTAGCCCCTTCTTTGGCCAATTCTAGCATGTATTGTGAGGGATTGAGTTTCATCATGGCATTGACAATTTTGTGTGTCTCAGGATTTTGGACCATTTCAATAATCTCATCTTGAGTCATCCATAAAACATTGTTAGTGATGTCCTCCACTTGGGCACCTTCCTCTTGATGATCTTGTGGTAGCAGAGGAAAATTGAGCGTAGGATTGCTAGACCCAACAAGATTGATTTCAAAGGTGGTTTGACTCAAGTCACTCGAAGTGGATGTTTCCTTGTTCACTTCCATGTTCTTGTGTTGAGATCTAGTTTGAACCATAAAATAGAGATCAATTTTTAGGAATGTAAGAGATGAACCTTTAATTCCTTAGATTGATCTAAACTTTAGGTACAAAAAAGAAAGTCTAAGGTATTGAGGATCAAAGGATGGTGATGAGATGATGAGAGATGGATGATTTGGTGAATGATTGGAACTCTTAGGAAGCCTTGAAGGGGATACTAAGCTTTAGGACTTTGGTTTTGATGTTTGATTTGATTTTGGATTTTGATTTTGGATTGATTTGATTTGATTTTGATTTTGATTGGATTTGGTTTGGACAATGAACTCATGAACTCTAAGAGGTTGGATGTTGTCCTAAAGTGAACTTGTCCACAAGATGATAATTTAAATAAGTGTGCAAAGAAGGATTCATCTACATACACCTAGCTAAACAAGATGATTTGTATTTTGATTTCAAAGGATTTGCCCAAAGTTTAGCATAAAGGATTTTTTCAAGATTTCCTTTAGTTGTTTGTGAGGTGATTTTTTGATTTTTATGTTTGAGGGATGGATGAGAGTGTTTTGATTTTGATCCTAAAGACTTAGAGAGACTTTGTTTACTAGACCAAGGTATTGAAGAACACGCTAATACTTCCTATGTGAGATACTCAAACCTTTGAAAGAGACTTGGATTTTGACAATAGTAAAATGAATACAAATTTGGATTGTTCCTTGATGCACGTTTGTAAAAGTTGAAGGCCAATCTTTCTCTAAATTCGTAAAGCATAAACAACCTTTTCTTACGAGCTTTTTGACTAAGACCTTTGGTCTTTGGTTTTCAGATTTTGATCATTCAGGAAATCATTTGGAAGAGCACATGTGTGGGGTCCAATTGTTTCTTATCTTTGCTTAATGAGTTTTTTTTACCACAAACAATTCTTGATTAGATTTTCAAACTAAATGTCCCAACTTCTTCTCATCCCACAAAGTCCATTATGTGGAAATCAAGGAAATTAAGGAAAAAGTTACCTAATGTTGACTTTAGTGAGAGCAAATTGTGATGTAAATTCAAATGCTTAGAATCCTCTAAGGATAGAATCCCTAGGGTAAGCAATAACACTTGAATTTTGTCAATGTTATTTGCTTCCTCTAAAGAGGTTGAAATTTGATGATCATGGTTGAATGTTTGTTTTCCAATGTTTAAGATACAAGAAAAGTGTTTTGATTCCAAAAAAACATGCACAACCCTATGGATAAAAAGGCAATATTTGTTGAATCCCCACTTGGATAAATCTAGCTATGCTTATTCTTGGCGAATGATTAAATGCTTGACCACACTAGCTCCCCTCCACGACACTCAATTCAATGGGTTAGCCAAGCTTTAGTACACATGAAACTCCCATGGCATACTTCTCATTTCTACCAAGAACCACAAAAATGTGGGGCAGCTTCAAAGGTCTGACCTCTTGCACCAACAAATAGATTAAGGATTTGGGCCTTCTAAACAAAAGGTTCTAGTATAGGCATTTTGTTCGTGGGGTATCATCCATACGGCAAGAGACTATTGCTGCCCTTCTTGTCGGAACAATCCTCGTGATACTTGAACTTTCCTCAAGTACCCACACTTATATCCTGGGTGGAAGTCGCTTAGCTTTAGCGTTTTCCCGGTTGGGTCGTTCCTTGGGGTGATTAATTTTTCCCACTAGGTAGGCCCTCTAAGGATAAACAAAAGTGAGCAAGTACATCTGTAGTTCAATAAATCTTCATTGAGAAACAAAGAGAGAACACACACAATATACTCCACTCACACTCGCAAGATTTTGTTCAATTTTAAGAATCCAAATTGAAGTGTGGAGGCAATCACTTATACAACTTAATATCACAAAAATCCTTTTGATTCTCAAGATCATTGTGAGGTGTGAGAGAAGCACACATGTCTTTTAGATGATATTACTTTGGATAAGAGATTACAAAACATAAATGCACATGTTCATTTTAATCCTTCAAAGCAAGATTTGGATTCAATGTGAGATTTGTTTGTTCAATTGTTAAGCCTTAAACAAAATATAGTAAGTTGTCTAAGGTCCCTTTTAATCCCTTTGTCTTGTTCTTTTTAAGCCCAAACAAAAATTAGTGAGTCCTAAAAAGCATGAAGATGATAAAGTCCTTAGAAAAGGGATTATAATTTCTACCCAAAGTGTTTAAAAACACTTGATACAATGAAATGATGATGCCATAGAGAAGCCTTCGTCTTTGTTTCCTCCCTTCACCTTTGATCAAGAAATCCTACAAAAACTGGTTAAAACTACAAAAACAGAGGTCAAAAACTAGTTAGTAGTCAAAAGCAACCAAAATAAAAAAGCACATGTCGAAATTATTTTGGAAAGTGCCTTTTATCCAACTCCAATGGCGCAGTCTATAGAGGTGGCACAGTTTGAAGAGGTTAGTGATGTTATATGGCGATGTTGAGACTGATAGCGGCGCTCTGTGACAGAACCAGTGAGTGCGATTGCGGCGCTATTTTGACCAGCAACGGAGTTTGGAGTTTAGGTAACTAGTCGACAAGGAAATGGCTAAGCATCACACTTTGGAATATTTGGGTGGGAATGGCTCAGCGTCGTGGTTTGGAGTTTTTAAGTGGCGCTATATGGCGCCACTAAATTGATAGCGACGCAACTTCTCTGTTAGTGGTGCTATTTTCCTATAGACACAAAAACAACTGAATTTTCACAAAAAACATGTTAGATTCTTCAATTTCGCCCTCCTTTTAGCGCCAAAATGTGAATGGTGATCCTAGACCTACATAAACATGAAGAACAAACACACAATTAGTCCCAAATGCAAGTTAGAAACACCATTCCCCATAGAATTCATTTGAAATGCACAAAACAAGAAATGGAATGAACACAAAGAAAAGATTTCAAATCCTATTTAATGCAAACAAACTCTCAATCCCATGGGGGAATTAGTGTCATTTTGATGTGGAAAATGACCCTTTCCCAATCCCTTGTAAGCTTGAATGATGATTTGATGAAGATTCAATGCTCCTTGGTGAAATTCTTGCATAACCTAGCTATGAAAATGTGAAAATGGATGAACAATGGATGAGCAAATTCAAAATCTCAAGATAATGACTTTGCATGAAGTTGTGGATCCAAAATACAAATGAGAGCCTTCTATTTATATATGAGAATGATGGAGGATGAGGCAAAATGGATGAATGTGGGACAAAAGACCAACCAATAGCATAAAGCCACTTGTCAACATGTGAGTGGACAAATGTGGAGCACATTTTGGTCATTGTGCAAATAAATGCAATTAGGTGGAATTTCAAAATGGATGAAATGACAAGTTAGAGGGAGGAGAAAATGAAGTTAATGCCACTTGGCTAAGGGAAAAGGACATGTAAGAAACTTAAATGCCTTGTTGGATGTACAAACCCTTTTGGAGGGATTTTCAAACTTAAAGAATATTCCCTTTTGGATGCCTTTTTGAAAGTAATTGAAGATTTAATAAATCAATTAAAATGATTTTCATGAGCAAGTTGCAAAGTCTAGAGGATTTGATGATTAGGATTAACATTAATCAAGATTTGATTAATTAAGAGGGAGATTAGCTAATTTGACCATTTTGACTTAGACTTTTGGATTAATTTAAATCAAAATGAGAGGAATATGATTTAGACCTAATTAAATAAAGATTTTGATTTATTTAATTAAAGATGGTGTTAGATTAAACCAAATAAAGGTTAATTTATTTAATTTAATAGAATGACCTTAGAGATTAATTAAATAAAATTGATTTATTTAATTAAAAGGGGGACTATAGAAGCTAATTAAATAAAATTGATTTATTTAATTAGAAGGAGACGATGACTTAATTAGATAAATTTGATTATTTAATTAAGATATGAAGTGTGATGAATTTAATCAAATAAAGATTATTTATTAAATGACTAGCAAGGAGATGATTCAGGAGGAATTGGTGTTAGTAAAATCAAGATCAGGTGTATAGGATTGATCGGTACATTTTTCATGTCTAGAATATATATATATATATATATATATATATATATATATATATATATATATATATATATATATATATATATATATATAATGCATATGTCTCATTGATATAACAATAAACACACAAGGAATTCCACTTAACATCACGAATTCATCACATTCCTCAATCCAAACATTCATAAAACAAGATTGCAAACCAATATAAATATTTACAACCAAAATTGAAGATCACTTACCCATTACCCGAACTGACTTGACTCAACTAAGATCAACTAGGGCATGAGTGTGTGAATGCTCAATAAGGCTGAATTAAAGGTTAACAAACTAAGTTCTTCTCTTGAGTGATACTTCCCCTCTCTTAGTACATCATAATAGTAGTTAGTCGAATCAATACATTCATATGCATCACATATATTTCATATACATAATCATAAAGAATTAAATTGAATCAAACATTAATTCATCATATTTCCATCATAATTCATATATAAAACACATTCACATATATTAAAGCAATTTACCAAACAAGGTAATAGTAAATAGGTAATAACAAACGGGGTGTAACAGTTAGAGTATGGGATTTCCTTGAATGCTAAGAAATTTATTTTCAATGTCGAAGAAGGTAAACTTCTTAGGTAATTTATGTGTAAAGAGGGGGTAGGATTGATCGAAAACATGTCAAATCCATCAATCGTATCTTGCAATCCAAAATAGTCAAGGCAATTTAATAAATTTTTAGGAAGACAAAATTTGTTAGGAGGTTTGTTTCTAACTCTCTAGAAAAAATAAAGGCTATCTTTAAGGTTCTAAAGAAATGGCATGCATCCAACCAGGACAAGGAATCAAATATGTGCTAAATAAAACACAAGTGCTAGTAAACCAATATTACTAAACAAAAAATTCAATTATTTCAATTTGCCTCATTTATACTATTGTTCTTGTTTTGTTGCAAGAGAATAATGATTGATATGAACAACCAATAGCTTTCTTTAAAAAATCTCTAACATATATGTTGAATTAAATTAAAGGTGGTAAATAATTTTATATTATATCTCATGGGAGCTAAGATAACAACCTTTGTGCCACATACAATTTTTTGAGATATCTCCATCCAACAAGAGGCATGAGAAAAAAAGGTGTAGATGGATCAACAAGATACAAGAGTATGACTTAGAAATTAAAACAACCATGTTGGTTAGATGTCAAGACAACCAAATTAATGGTTGATACAAATTTTGATGTAGCTAAAATGCATTAGGTGAATTCTAAC
Source organism: Sequoia sempervirens (assembly GCA_007258455.2). Taxonomy (NCBI): domain Eukaryota; kingdom Viridiplantae; phylum Streptophyta; class Pinopsida; order Cupressales; family Cupressaceae; genus Sequoia; species Sequoia sempervirens. The sequence continues at coordinate 199,086 of VDFB02328228.1, forward strand.
CCATATTTTATCCAGGTCATTTGAAATATTATATTTGGTATAAGGAAATTATATTTTATTTATAAGAAAAAAAAGCATTGAGGTTGAAAGCTCAGAGGTTATGTTGTTCCAAGGTTGGTTCATATGGAGAAACCTTGATGGTGTTCTCCTAAAATGTTTAGACATAGAGTAATCAATTAAATTTATTAAGGAATGCCACCAAGGATTGTGTGGTGGATATTTCATGCCAAAAACTATTTCTCATAAGATCATGTGAGTAGCTTATTGGTGGCCCACATTGTTTAGAAATGTGGCTGAGTGTGTAAAATAGTGTGATACTTGCTAGAAGTTCTTTGGTAAATTAAAAAATTTAGGTTCTCTCCCCCTCACTATAATTTTGGGAGAGGCTCCATCCAGTAGTGGGGCATATACTTTATAAGGGAGATAACAAAAAATCTATCAATGGATACAAGTGGATATTGGTGGCTACTATTTATTTCACAAAATGGGTAGAAGCAATCTCTATAAGAAATACATCCTCAGAACTAGTGATTGAATTTCTTCTAAACAATATAATCATTAGGTTTGGTGTGCCATATAGAATAGTTACTAATAATGTAATGTGTTTTATGTCCCATGATTTTGTTGATGTGTGTTTATAATACAAAATCTCATTAAAACATTTATCCCCTTATTATCCATAGAGATATGGACAAGATGAGTCCACTAAGAAAAGTAACATAAATATCAATGGAAAAATCTTGGATGCAAAAAGATGAGATGGGATGATAAATTATTTTTTTGTTTGGGAAGATTGGGCAATATAGAAAAAGGCTACTAGAAATATTATATTTGAATTAATTATGGAATGGAGGAAAATCTACCAATCATCCTTGAGTTACTAGTCTACAAGTTATTATAACAAATTGAAGGGGAATAAATGAAATACCTCTTTGATAAGAAGGTTGAAAAGAGGGAGTTTTAGAGTAGGGATCTTGTCCTTGTGTGGAATTCTAGGTCAAAAGATAAGGAAAGTCATATAAAATTTGATGCCCTATGGGTTGGGCCCTATCAAGTTGTTGAACAACATGATCAAGGTACTCTTTATCTCAAGAGTTTGGATGGATTAGTGAGTTGTTGGTTCATGGTCAATATCTTAAGCATTACTTTTATTGAGGGTGAGGTTCTATGAACCTTTATACATTGTTAGCTTCTTCTTGTTTTCTATTTATTTATTATGCATACCTATGTTATTTGTGTGAAATCATGATACTTGTTTGATCATGATGAAGCATGCTTGTACCAATCTCCTTTTTTTATATATTTTTTGGTCTTTCAAAGATATTTATCCTCATTGTGTGTACAGGAGATACACATCCCCAACAAGATCTAATGTCGGTACCCTATTTAACTATCTCTCTTTTCTCTTGTTCACCCCTATGTTGAATTGGATTTATGTTAAACAAAAAATTGATAACCAATTTAAGATAGCAAAGTGGGTTTTCATGAGTCATTTTTTTTCTTAAAGTGTTGGCTTGTGTCATCCCCTACATGTTTATAATATGTTTTATGCTATAAATATTTCAAAATTTATAAATGTTGGGTCTATTTGGGTCATTTTCAAAGTCTACGTAGGTTAGAGTTTTAGCCTTTTAGGATTGTTCATCCTAATTTTCCATTCCACCAATATCCACCTTTTCCCTCTATCCCTATTGACCTATTATACTTTCCATTCTTGACATAACTTTTCCCTCACGTCAAACTCCTAGTCCCTTATTATTAGAATTCATTTAATATTTTCAAACCATCCCTTACCCAGGTACTTAATTTGAACCTCCCCTAATTACCAACTCTCAACTCATATTTTCCTTAAGTATATTATCAGAGTGAAATTTGTAGATTTCATTCTACTTGAGCATCCCCTTTTTTAATCCCTAACATCTTGAATCTCCACCTTTCGAAAGTTTCCTAAGTTTCATTTACCAAAATTTCATACTTTTCCTTTATCATTCATTCTCTATCACCTCTAATCCCCTAACTCCTACACCATTTTATTAAGTAATTTGTTAGAGTCAAAATTTTGGCCTACCTTCTCCTTAGGCACTTGTCATAAGGTATGTTTAATTATCAATCCTTAATATTTTGGCACTCTATTATATTTTTAGAGTGTCTCGTTAAAACTTCCCTCATGTTTCATACCTTAATTCTATGAGTTTATCTTCGCCTCCAATCCTTGACACCTCGACAAAAGGTATGAGGTATGTGTTATCCTCAACCTCCAAGGTTTGAAACTCTTGCACTTGTTCATTGTTCAAACTCACCTACCTCTTGTACATCCAAAATACCACTAATGACCCAATTTGATGTAATGACCTTCCAAATCAGATTTTATTTTTTGAAAATGATTATTCACAAAAATAGGCATGAATTCACATATTTCTAGCAATAAAAAAGGGGAAAACATCAATTATGTTTTTAATGCAACAAGTGAATATTAACCCCTATTCCAACAAACATTATAGGCACTTTCTTGGTGTACACTCTAAAACCAATGGTGACATTAATAATGGGTACATTTATAGATTGATAAAGAACATTCCCTTCATATTTTCCTATTAAACCTAGGCGTACTTACAATGCAATTTATTGCATGAATTAAGGAAAATAATACTTGATAGCCATGGGCATCATTTATAAGGAATTAGTTGGTAATTTTACACATTTATTGTAGACCCTAGTGTCTCATGTGAAAAGAATGAAATAATCAAGAGGAAACATTTTAAGGGATGGAAAATTAGAAAATAGAGAAATTGCAAAACTAACAATGAAGAACATATCACAAGAGCCATAAGGTTTCAATTTCTAGTTCTTGGTTTATATTTTTTAGATTGTATGGATGTGGGGTTGTCCAATTTTTTTGAAAAACTCTTGTAACCTTAAAGAATGAGTGTATCCATAGGTAATCTATGTATCTTCTTGATGGGTTCTTGATTATTTGGTTAGCAAAAAGACTATAAAATTATTCTATTTTTTTTACAATGTATCTTCTCAAGAATAATAAAGAAATACATAGGTTTATTGTTGGATTATTAAATAGAGTCATATACTTTTTTTCAATTTCATTTATTGGTTCTTTTGCATGTGTAGAGCATATTTTATGTGTGTATTTGAGTAAATATAGTATTTCAGAGTATCTTGATTAAGATATTCTATTTAGTTTTAATTGTTACATGTTTTGTATAAATATAATATTTTATGCCTACTAGATACTAGCATTGGTCTATAATTTATTCCCCATTCCTTCATTCCAACATATTTAAACCAACTAAACATTATAATAATCTTCAATTTGTTTATTTTCCAATTTTCATGTATAAGTGTCTAATAATGGTAGAGGTTTATATATCTATATTTCAAACACTTTACCTAGTAAGCCTTTTTTTCTATCAAGGTGTATAGTTTTGTTTATTCAAACCAACACATAGCTACATGGTGACAACCAAAGTACAGGTACACTATACATTGGGTATGGTTTGTAGCAAGATAACTCTTCAATCCATGTGATATCACATAATTCAAGAACTTAGGAAAACTCCCTTGGCCTTGTAGAACCAGAAGTCAATGGTGTGCAGCTGTACAACTCCATTGGGAAACACTTGCTTGATTTCATAGGGACCAAGCCACATTGTTTGTAACTTTCCTTTGTAGTCTTGATATCTTGAGTCATAGAGTAGAGCCCAATCACCTACACTAAATTCCTTAGTTTTGATGAATTTATCATGCCATCTAATTCTTTGATTTTGAACAACTAAATAGTGTGGTGTATTGCCTCCGTCCTAATTTCATCAAGTGCATTGAGGTTATGTAATATTTCTTGCTATGATGTTGATAAGTCCCTGCCTAATTGAACAACTATTCTCAAAGTTTTGTACTCAAATTCAATATGAAGTACTACTTTCTTTCCATACACCAATTCATATGGTGTAAACCCAGTTGTGGTTTTCCATGTTGTCCTATAGGCCCAAACTACATCAGGCAACCTGGCAGCCCAATATTTCTTAGGAATTTGTACTATTTTGGTTAGAATGTTATCAATCTCCCTATTTGTGACTTCCACTTATCTGTCAACTTGAGGTTGGTAAGTTGAGGACTTCCTATGTCCGATCTCATACTCTTGTACCAAATTTGTGATACTCTGATGTAAACTAGGGTCCTTAGTCTATGAAAATTTCCCTTGGAAGTCCATATCTTGTAAATATGTCCTCATAGAGAAACTTTGCCACATTACCATCCCTAGTAGATAG